>JAVJIF010010920.1:0-75739 GCA_038442645.1 Agave tequilana | reverse complement strand
CTCCCAGTTGGAGAGATACCAAAACTCGGCACTACCTTCCTCAACGCGTTTATGAAAGCGGAGGGTGATTTTCTGGTTGAGTTCCGTGCGCCCGGGTGGGTTCATTCCACCGAGAAGTATTGGTGGTGCAGGATGGTGAGCTTCGCCTTGCCAATCTTGGAGATCTGCTAGATCATGTGGGACTATACCCAGCAGTCAGGGCCGTGCAGTATGGCATCCCGCTGAGTTCTCAAAACTTCTTTGGGGTCCTGGAGCGTTACAATTCTTTGACGGGGACATTCTTCACCCCGGTCGGAGAGATGGGCCTTGCACTGCACGATTTGCATGAGGTCTCGGGGCTGGCAACAGGGGATTCTCCCTATGAGGAATATATCCCAACCACTGAGGAGCTCAACCTTATGAAGAAAGGGTCTCCTCAAATGTACGAGACTTATTGGGAGTGCTATGTCACTTCCATATTGGCGGCCATATAACCACTTGGAGGTCGGAGAATCAAACAGCTGTCCTTGGGCCAGTTACTTGTTCAACAATGTCAATAAGAAGACCATCCAATAACCCGACTGGCTCCCAGCTCCGACGAGGAGATTGCCGACAGGATCGCCCAGGCTCCGGAAGGCTTCTACACCACCACGGATTCGAACGAGGACGGTTTCGAACCTGACATGGTCTTCGAAAGCTTTCACCATCAAGCCCGGACCCCTATCTCCGATCGAGCATTGTTGGCGGGCTTCTTAATTCTGTGGCTGAGCGTTGTGTGGTGCCCACGCTGCCACATGAAGTCATTGTTGCCGACGTGGTGTACCCGGCGGTGCTCCTGGCCTATGGCAGTCCCATAGCCCTTCTTCCGGCCGTGGCGGCTAGCTTCAGAGCGGCGTTGCGGGCGTTAACCCAGGCTTTCTGCGAGTCAGGGAAGGCTGTCGACTCCCATGGCCAACCGATCCTTGACTCAGGGGGAAGCCGACGGTGAAGCGCCCCAACCCTCGGATCGAGCTGCCTTACACTACCTCATGGCTTGGTACGTGATGCACTGCCCTTCCTGATGACGACCCGGCGCCTTGGAGTGAGGGTTTCGCCCCTTTTGTTACAGCGGTTTGGAGGGTTCGACTGGCATAATACTTATATGTATTTCGTCCGGAAGTGCATTTCAGATGCTTCGAACTACCAGCTCAATCGCTGCTTCCCGAGATCCCTGGTGCATCTTTTGGGGATCTATTTACTGATTTCGCGGGCCCAGATGACTTCACGAGGTTGTCCGCGGGGGTCTTCTGTTGGTTTGATCAACATTCGGGTCCCGGATATGTGCTTTGCCGGCAAGGGACTTCATGCACAATCGAGCCGTACATGCCGAATCGTTTCACCCGACAGTTCCGGTACGATCAACTCTACGTCGGCAATCCCAATGCTCGACTCACCTTCGAAGGGAACTTGTTCGAAGGTGCTCGGGCTTGGTACTACAGTGTGACCGGAGGGACGGAAGCAACTTTCCGTCTACCTATTGAGTGATCAAAGTGCCGTATGAGCTTCAGGTTCTGCTCCTGGTACTTCCAAGTCAACCAGACCCATACTTTGTTCCGGAGTATTCATGCATTAAGAGTATCAATGCAAATCTCGAAGCAAGGTCGGAGTCTGGAAAAACGCTCGCGAGGCGTTCGAGCAGTACCTGAAGGCTCTGAGGAAGGTCGGGGAGAAGGTCAAGGGAGGAGCCGCGAGCGACAAGGGCGGAACCGCGACCAACAATGGCGAAGCCGCGCGACCAACAAGGGCGGAGCCGCGACCAACCAGGGATCGACAGGCGGTGAGCAAGAGTCGTCAAGGTTCTACTTCCACTGCTGAGCCTGCCCCAAAGAAGGTCCGGAGAGACTTGACGGCTGCAGTTTCTCGATCCGCGGACATCCTTCTGGTTTTGGGGAGCCGAGGGAGGAAGAGGTGGACAGGATGACACTCCCTTAGCCCATGCCCCGCAGGTTAAAACACCGCAGGAGCCTCAGGATTGCAGAGGAAGGGGAGCCTGCTGACAGACCCACCGCCACTGACGAGACCGAGCAGTTCGAGGTCGATATAATGAGCGGAGGCGATGTGAGATTCCGGGGATCTCAGCTCAGCCCGAGTCTTCCTCAGCTCAGAGGAGGGATGAGGCACAACAGCCTGGGTCTCCTTCTTCTTCATCTCCAGTCCTCGGATGGTTGACCCCAGCCCTACCACTGGGGTGTTTAGAGGCAAGGCGCCGGCTACCGAGGCCTCTCACGTTGAACTGTCGTCTTCCTTATCCGCAGAGAAAGCGATTTTGAGGATGAGGTCGACTATGGTGACGAAACCCGCTCCTCCTGATCGAGTAAATTCTCACACACTCGGAGGAGGAAATACATGGTGCGAGCCGTTGACGGTATCACCACTGGCGGCAGTTACTCCCTCCCGCTGAAGGTATTCTTTTCCCTTCTGACCTGATTTACCTTTTCATTTTGAAGAGAAGGCTTTAACATTCTCCTTTTATGCTGCAGGATTAGCTGAGGATACCGGCTGGCAACCTCCTCGCATATCGAGGAGATGGTGCAAGAGTTGACCCAGCCGGAAGAGTTGAGACTCCAGCTGCCGAGACTTCTACTCTGCGAAAGAGGAGGCCACCACTGAAGTCAGGGAGACTTCTCCTCTGCAGGGTTCGCCCAAGGATTCGACATCTCTGGACCTCCAGCTTGGTAGGAAGTTTTGATGTCTCAGATGTTTCTCTTTTTACACCATTCTG
The DNA here is from genome assembly GCA_038442645.1 of Agave tequilana. Taxonomy (NCBI): domain Eukaryota; kingdom Viridiplantae; phylum Streptophyta; class Magnoliopsida; order Asparagales; family Asparagaceae; genus Agave; species Agave tequilana. The sequence continues at coordinate 72,999 of JAVJIF010010920.1, read as the reverse complement.
GCTAATGTTGAGATAACTTACAGAGAGAACTGAGGGGGCCCAGGTAGAGAGTTGACGTTCAGGTGTCCCTCCGGAAGGCCACACGGCCCAAGCCTTGGCTGAGGTTTCTGAGGAGGTCGAGCTCACTACCCTGTCATCGGCTGTGGAGGTTCCTGCAGAGTTGGTACCCCCAGAAGCGCCAGTGCTGCTCCTGCTCCTGCCGTACCCTGGTCAGCTCGACTCTTGCACCAACAGAGCCGATCTACATCCCCACCCCGTGTTAGAAAGGGGATCGGGGAGCACTTCGGATGATGATATCATGGAGCTTTTGACACGCCAGCGGTGCAGCAGTTCCTTACCTCGATGCGAACATGCATCGATTTCGTCCTGACTAGGGTAGCTCCCTTGACTTCGCCCAGATGTTTCTCGGAACCAGGTCGAGAACATCAAGTTGGCCGGAGGCCCTTCGCTAGCCCAGGCGAGTCAGCTGCTGGTGGATCAGCTGGGACACGCACCTGAGAGAGCTTCGATCCCTGGAGGATGATGCCGGTTCATCCCACGAACCCCAAGAAACGCTGAATAGGCTCCTTGTTGCTCAAGAGCAGAGCGAAGAGAGGTGGAGGAGAAGATCACCGATAGCACTCGTCTTCTTGAACGTGTCCAGGCTTGATCACCAAAGGCTGGCGATTGAGTCCGAGGAGTCAGAGACGATCATACAGACCGCAAAGCAGGCTATCCTTGACTCTCGGGCTGTTATAGCCAGGGCTGAGGCCATGATTGTCTTCAACGAACAGAGGCTTGCTACCTCTGAAAAGAGGCTAGCGGAGTTAGAGGTTGCCAAGGCGCAAGCTGAAGCGGACCTCTCTGTTCGTTCGTCCGAGCTGGAATCCCTCCGATGCAAGCGCAGGGATTTTTTTCTGAAGCGGATCTGTAGGCCCGAGCTCTCATGGAGGTTGAGAAGGCGCGTCAACATAAGATACATCGCCTTAGAGAGCAAATCCGTTCTTTGGCGGACTAGGACTTGTAGCCTTCTCTCTCTCTTTTTTTTTTAAGAAAAGGACACTCTGTTACTAAGAGTGTTTTGTATTAGCTTTTATCATTTTTGATATAATAAAAGTCTTTGAAGTTTTTTTTTTTGGTTCCACCTCTTTGTTGCCTTGCTGTGGATGAATTCGACCTCTTGATCACAATCTTTGATTAACTGACTGTGAATGCTGAACTTAGGTGAGACTAAGTTCTTTAAACTGAAACGCGCGTTTGACCCATAGGACCTTAGGCAGAACTAAGCCCTTTTGATGAGACGCGGCATTGGTTCATAGGGACTTAGGTAGAACTAAGTCCTTTTGATGAGACGCGGTGTCAATTCATGGAGAGACGCGGTCATCAGTTCATAAGAACTCAGATAGAACTAAGTCCTTTTGATGAGACGCAGCGTCAATCCATAGGGAGACGCGGCGGCGCCAACTCGCAGAGAGAAACGCGGCTTTGAGTAACGCGAGTCTGTCCTGCCAATGAAGACGCGACTCGAGCGACCGAGGGACGCAGCCTTGTGTATTTTCCCCTTAATCTCAGAATGGACTAAGTCCTTTGCTGAGTCAAGTGCTTTCCCTTAAATGGGCCCTGTTTGCTGAAGGGACGCGATTCTGAGTCATGCGGACTTTCCTTTGGAACGCAGGTGGACGTCATTCATTCTGAAAAAGGAGACGCGGGTTCCAAGACGCGGTTTTCCCATCTGCGTATCGATGTAACTTCCAGACGTTACATGCGGCCTGACATAGATTTTATGAGATCTTTGAACGTCAAGTCTTCACTGACGATTGAACGTCAAGTCTTCACTGACGATTGGAAAACCGGGTCATCCATTGTTTTCTTGAAGCAGTTGTCCACGCGTCAGTTCTTCATTGGACTTGGGCGTTAATACCCTTTAATGTAAACCCGGCGCTGGCGGTTGTAGACCATCGTCTTCAACATTTCGCGAAGCGACCTCCACGCGTCAGCTTCCCATTGGACTTTGACAATCGTGCCGATCATTAAGGCGACGGTTCCAATTGATGACCATTAATGACGGTTACCAGGAGCGGCCTATAAATAGGGGCTCGCCTTCTTTAGCAGTCCTAATCTTAGACTATTTTTTAAGAGAACGATTGCTCTGAGAACTTTCGCCTTCTTCAGAGTTTCTAACAGGGGTACTGTCTTCATGATGAAGACGACTTCGGGGAAGAAGATGACCCAGAGCTTTCATGCTTCTGTTTGGTCTCTTCAGGACAAGTGTCTCTCTGATCACCTTCCATGTCCATATTCTGATGCAGAGAGTTAAACTCTTGATAGAGGCCTCTGCTGGTATGCCGTCCCGACTTGCCGTGATGTTTCTAGTCCACCCAAGTTTGCACTTTGGCATCATCATCATCTGAATTTCCTCATGAAGTATGAGTTGGTGCATTCCTTCTGGAATTTGCGCCACCGACTTAAACTTCCCTGGACGCGAGTACAGAAGTCTTTGGCGCTGACTTTGCTCATGAAGCTCGCGTTTTAAGGCCACTGATTTGATGAATTCCAACTCGGGCTGAAGGTTTCAGACCCGAATTTTGCAACCCCTGTTCCCTCGACAGGGAGATGGCAATTTTCGGCGTCTGAGTCCTTTCGCGCCTTGTGTTTTCGGGCGCGGGCGCAACATGAGACCGCGTTTGAATCCTGTGTGTGGCACAGTTTTGATTCGCGTCTGCTTCTGTTGACGCGGTATTTTGACTCACACTGCGCGGGCTCATTCCCGCGTCTGAAGTCTTCGACAATAGCCGCGTCTGTCACTTAGTTTTCTTTGTGGAAGTATACTAAGTTCCAGATTTTCTAACCCCCTTGTTTATTCCTTGTAGGTAGCTTGATTGTCCTTTTTCAGGTTCGCTGGGCCTCTGGAAGAATATTCCGTCGGCGAACTCGTTCGATGTTCATCTACAAGGGAATATATTATGGTCCTCGTCGTCTACAAGGAATATATTATGTCCCTGACGAGGACTTAACCCTCGCCAAGGTCCTCTTCAGATCCACTGCACCAGTCATGCCTGCTGGCAAGGGATGGTCAGGGTAAGTATGGCGGCGAGGAGGTTTACGGTGGATACAGTGGCAGATAGGATCCTCTTCCTCTCCCACTCCAGAAGTGACATCGAGGACACTCCATGTTTGTTGGATGGCCTTCTGGCGAGAGAGATGCTCATGAATGAAGGGTTGCAGGGCTTTCTGCTGCCACCGGACCTCAAGAACACTATTGCTCTTAGCTTAGTCAGCTAGGGCTCTTCCGATGTTTACGTCATGCACCATAGTGCAACCGGCTCCAATTGTCGCCATAGTTTGGCACTTCTTCAGACATCGTGCACTTGGAATTAGATGCGGCTTCAAGGAGTGAGTACGGCCTCTGAGAGAGAGAGAGAGAGGGACTTCTTTGTACTCCTTAATTGTAACACTCAATCTTATTGTATAAGAGAGCGTTTTGATCACTTTCATATGCCTGATATAAATAAAAGTGACACTTTTCTTTTTGCCTATTTCATTGTCTTGAACTTTTTGTCTTCAGTTAGACTCATAGAGCAAAGAATCTTTGACTTTGTCAAAATTATGATGATAATCTTAATAAGTCAAACTTTGTAGGGAAAGATCCAATTTCAGGAACTCTCACAATACTGTCAGAGGTGTAATATTAACTTGACAGAGATGAATATTTTTGGTGGACCTGCCACTTTATAAGAGAAAGTGACAAGTAAATTGGTACCCCCAGGGAGGGTGAACTTTTATCAAGTGTTTGGGATTAACTTGATTGAGCTCAGCTGGGGATTTGATGGAAACACTGTTGATGGTGTAGTATTACCTACCAATGTTTTTAGGTAGACTTGTTTTTCTGTTGAAGAGAATAACAAGTGAGACTAGACTCGTGGAGAATCTAGGAAAGTTTGTTACCATTAGAGGGTGATATTAACTTAACGGGTTGAAAGTGGTCTTGTCAGAAGTGTAATGTTAACTTGACAAGGATGTGAGTCAGAGGTGTGATATTAACTTAACTCAGAAGTGTCACTGTCATAGGTGTAATGTTTAACTTGACAGTGAGGGTAATGCTAGAGGTGTAATGTTGAACTTGGCATTGGTCATCTCGGCTTGTATAAGGAAGTCCGAGGGAAAGTCATGGCCATAGGTGTATTGTTTAACTTAGCAATGACTTGATGCTAGAGGTGTAATGTTAACTTAGCATCATCCATTTCAGCTTCGATATGGAAGCCTGAAGAAAAGTGACTGTCAGAGGTGTAATATTAAACCTGACAGAAACCTGATTACTGTTTAGAGGTGTAGTGTTAAACTTTAACAGTAATTTGTCAGAGTTGTAGTATTAACTTGACAAAGATTGACTCATGATAAGAGCAATTTGAGGACCTGTCATTCTATTGGTGAGAATTGACAAGTGAAAATTTGAAGTGCCAGAGGTATAGTGTTAACTTGGCAAATTTGAAAGTTGATACTCCGTGTAGAGTTGACAAATAAAATTTGTACTCGACAAGGAATATTGAAAAGTTTCCATTACCAGAGGTATAGTGTTAACTTAGTATGGTTGTATCTTGTAGACCTACCATTCTGTGGATGAGATTGGTAAGGGATTTTGGAAGAAAGAGTGGAGCCAAGTCCACTTAGGATTTTTAGCAAACCCTCAGCTATCAACGGATTTGAGGTGCCTTTACCACTACCATTTGAGTTGGCTAGCCATGCTATTCCCCTCAGCATGATGAGTTGTCGAAGACTTACGTTGGGCTTAGAAGCCAACATTTTCCTCTATCCTTAGCCGTCGGGGCGTCAGATGTTATAATGAGGAAATTCTTCTTACTTTGATCAGAGGTGTACTTTTAACTTGATCAGCGGAAGAATACCATCTAAGATAGTATTTTCTTCAGGAACCTGCCATTGATCGGCATCATGATTGTATCGCCTTTTGAGGTTATGAGGTGATATGACCCATTTGAGTAGACTGACTCTACTACAAATGGTCCTTCCCATTTGGTTTGGAATTTTCCTTTTGTCTTGTGCGTCATTACCATGGGTCTTCTGAAGGCTAAGACAAGATCGCCTTTCTTGAAAGTTCGCATTTTAACTTTCTTGTTGAAGGCTCTGGTAATACGAGCTTGGTAGAGCTCGATTTGTTGTTGGCCTGCAGACGTTTATCATCCAAGGCCTCCAGTTCCTGGAGTCGCTGTCGATGCTTCTCCTCTGTTGTCATCTCCACTGTCAAGGTGACGCGTAGAGATGGATTTGGATTTCCAGTGGGAGTACTGCTTCACACCCGTATACCAAAGAAAATGGCGTAGCTTTAGTTGGGTTCGCACAGTTGTGCGCTAGGCCCATAAGCATTCACCCAACTTGTCGTCCCAGTCTCGTTGACTTTTCGAGACGAACTTCTTGAGAAGCTTGCCAATAGTCTTGTTGAAAGCTTCTGCGAGGCCATTAGCGGCAGGATAGTATGCCGTTGAGGACACACTCTGGATTCTGAACTTAGCGTAGAATCTCTGGAAAGCCTGGCTGATGAACTGAGGTCCATTGTCATGGACAATTCGTCGAGGTACACCGAAACGGTAAATAACGTGATGTTTCACGAACTTGATCACGTTAGACGATTTTACCTCCTTCAAAGGGATGGCTTCGGCCCATTTAGAGAAGTATCGGTTATTGCCAAAATAAACGATGTCCTTTTGATGATGGTGGCTGATAGGGCCAACCACATCCATCCCCCCCATTTCAAATGGCCAGGTAGAGGTGTCGTAGAGTGGAGGTAGCCTGGTGCTTGATGGATGAAATCGCCATGCACTTGGCAAGCGTGACATCTTTTAGCATAAGTGACGGCATCGGCAATCATCTTGGGCCAGTAGTAACCCAATCTTTGGAGTCGATGTGCCAGTTTTGGGCCAGGTTGATGGGCTCCACACATACCGTCGTGGGCTTCTCTCAATACCTATTGGGCTTCTTTTGGTGAGAGGCACCGGAGCAAGATCCCGTCATGCGATCGACGATACAATGTTCGCGTAATCGCATTATAATAGAATTTGGGGGCTTTCTTTCGAATGGCCGCCGCTTCTTTTGGTGTCTTCAGGCAGGATGCCATACATGACATAATCAATGTAGGGGAATCGTCAGTCTCTAAGTTCTGGACCGGTTGACAATTCCACGCTTCTTTGCTTTGAGAATCTCCCCTTGACTCCTGATAGCCCTCGAGAGCATTTCTCGGGCAATATAGGTCATGGCTGTAGACGAATATCTTCTCCATTGCTCCAGCTGGAAGAGCTAAGGAGGCCGCGAGGGATGCGAGTGCATCCGCGTGCGCATTTTGCCTGCGCGGTACATGGTCGATGTAGAAGCTTGTAAACCCCTCGGCCATGCGGATAGTTGCGTTGTGGTAGGGTACTAGGTCCTCATGTCTGACTTCGTACTCCCCGCGAACTTGGCTGACGATGAGTTTAGAGTCGCCGTATGCCTCAAGATTTTTAAACGCCAATCTCCCGGCGAATTGCATCCCAATCAAAAGAGCGTTGTACTCAGCCACATTGTTGGAACAAGGTTCAGTTAATGAGACAGCTCGGGAATCACATAATTTTGTGGGGATACGAGTACTACTCCTACCCCCGCTACTACGTGTCCCTTTAGGCTTGTTCTTGATGCACCGTCGAGAAAAGTTGCCATACTTGACTTTCGAACGATGTCTGAGTCAGGCAGACTTCAGCAACTTCATCTGGGAGATCCTCGTAGACTTTGGCTGCCCTCGATCTGGGTGCTCTAGGAAAAAATCCGCCACTGCTTGTCCCTTAATGGCCTTTTGTGGTAAAAAGTGCATCTCATATTGGGAGAGCAATATGGCCCATTTTGCCAGCCGGCCGTTTAATGATGAAGGCTTAGTCATAAGTAACCTCAGGGGTTGACTTTTGATTTGACGTTTTATAGTTTGGCCTACCAAATAGTGCCGCATTTTCTGATAGCGAACACTAATGCCAAACATTCCTTCTCGATCGGGTTATACCGATGTTCGGCTCCGATCATTGTTCTACTCAGATAGTAGATTGCTTGCTCACGTCCGTGATCATCATTCTGAGCTAATAGAGCTCCCAAAGAATGATCCATTGCCCAGACGTACACCAGGAAAGGCTTTCCGATACCGGAGCTGCAAGTACTGGTGGTTGGGTGAGGTATTGCTTGATTTCCTCGAACGCTTGTTGGCAAGCGTCATCCCAAATGAATGAGACCCCTTCTTCATTAACTTAGCTAAGGGTTGGCATCTTCCGGAGAGGTTTGAGATAAACCTGCGGATGTACGCCAATCGTCCCTGCAATCCCCTGAGTTCTTTGAGATTTCTCGGGGGTTGCATCTCCTGGATAGCGCGAACCTTTTCCGGTCCAAGTGAATTCCGGTGGATGTTACAACAAATCCTAAGAATTTGCCACTGGCCACCCCCAGGAAGGACTTTGTGGGATTCATCTTCAATTGACGAGCCCGCATAATGTCGAAGACCACCTTCAGGTCCGCTATGTGATCACCTTTAGTGCGGCTTTTTACCGCGATGTCATCAACATAACATTCCACCGTTTTGCGTATTTGCTGATGGAAAATGGCGTTCATGGCCCTTTGGTATGTTGCCCCTGCATTTTTCAGCCGAAGGGCATGACGGTGTAGCAATATACCCCTAGAGTGTCCTGAAGGAGGTATGCTTTTCGTCATCAGGATACATTTTGATTTTGGTTGTATCCTGAGAATCCGTCCATGAAGGACATTCGTTCGAATCCACAAGTATTGTCAATCATGACATCTGTGATCGGCAATGGGAATTCGTCCTTGGGGCAGGCCTCGTTTAGATCGCGGAAGTCGATGCAGATCCGGATCTTCCCGTTCTTCTTGGCGACGGGGACGATGTTGGCTACCCAGTCGGGATGTTTTCTTCCCTGATGAAGCCAGAATCAATAAGTTTTCTGACTTCTGATTCAATTGCCTCCATTATTTCTGGACGAACCGTCGCTGCTGTTGTTTGACAGGCTTTACGTCCGGATTGATGTTGAGGCGGTGCATAGCCACCTGAGGATCGAGTCCTGGCATGTCCTCATAATTCTAGGCGAAGAGTCTATATACTCTTGTACAAGAGATATTAGATCCTTTTTCTCCGAAGGTGACAGACCGTCACTTATGAAGATGGGCTTAGGGTTAGCCTCATCTCCTCTAGTTTGATCTGAACAACCTTGTCTTCTGTGGATGGCTCGCGCTGTTCAAAGCGAGTGTCCCAAAGAGCATTTAAATGTTTGATCCAAGGATCTGTATCAGATTGGATCATTTCTTCATTTCCATCTTCCAGGTGGCTTGTCGAAACCATGTTCACTGAAAGTTCCTTGAAGATGTTGCCGACACTGACATCTGACTCCCAAGATGATGTGTCTGAAGAGTAATCATTGCTCGACGATTCTTGAGAATCGGAGGCTGATGGGACCGAAGTTGATACATAGCCAACCCCCGGCGCGTCCGATGATAATAATCGGGGCCTTCCCTTTCGGCAAAGGATCGAAGCAGCGTCCTCCTTCCTTTGCCGAAGTTCAACCCGGGTCTATTGGTCAGGTCGTACCCCATGCATCTCATCATTTTGAGTGCTTTTGGTTCATAATGACCGACTAGGGGATTCCTCCTCGCCTTCCGATTCTTCGCGGGGCGTTGGTTCAGACGAGATTCGCCTAAAAAGAATTGGTTTTTGGCCTTTCCGTCTTGCTGGAACCATAAATATAGATTCTTGCGCATTACCATTATCTTGGTATGTCTCGAAGGACGACTTCACTGGTACATGCAACGATGTCAAAGCATCTATTGCCGACCAGGGGTCATCGTCTACTTCGGTGCTAGTGTCTGATGGTACTGAATCAGAAGCAAACACAGAAAAATACGCAAAATCTAAATCTTCATTAATATACCAACCGCCTACATCGTCGGTGGTATTATTAACATCGAGCTTATTATGCTCTTTACAAGTGGTTCTAACTCCCACAGCACTCTTCTTTCTCTCGGCTCGTGTCAGCTTCATTACCAGAGTCTGGCTCCTCTGGTCGTGGGACTTCATCCGTCTCCACCGGATCTTGGTACAGCAAAGAGTCGGTGAAATAATTCTCGACCCCTTTGAACGGATACCTTTCGGCGATCAACGTCTGCACCTTTCCACTCCCGTCAATGTATTTCATGACTTGGTGGAGAGTGGAGGGAAGGATGGAGTTGCGGTGAATCCACGGTCGTCCCAGCAATAGATTGTAGGAAGTGTTGGCGTCGATGATGTAGCATGTCACTTCCGACTTGAGGCTTCCAATCTGGCATTTGAGCTTGATTTTCCCCATCGGACGGGTCTGGTTGGCATTGAACCCATAGATAGTTGTCTGAGTAGGGCTCAAACGATGATAGGAATGCCCAGATGTTGCATGACCCGACAGGCATGATGCTCACGCGGACCCTGGATCTACCTGAATGCGGTTCACCTCAGACGATCCAATATACCCGTGAAATACAGGGGTCGATCATGCTTCCTTTTAACCTGCATATCATCTGCTGTGAAGGTAATGCAGGGAGCATTTGGGGAGGTGTGGAGGCAATCCTCTACATCTTCCTCCTTCGGCACCTGGGTCATGAAGACCTCGGCATTTGCCAGAGCTTCTTGTAGAGCTTCTCTGGTCGACATTGATAGTCTAAGAAGTTCATACAAGGTAATGCGTGCTGGGATGTTGGCTAGTTGAGCCAGGACATCAAAGCGGTAAGGTGTCGTGGATCCTTCCGCCATACCTTTCGAAAGAACTCGAGAAAACCGAGTTTCTTTCTGTTTCTCCACAGGTTGTCTTGTGGAGGGCTTGGTTAGTTCTGCAGCTGGTTGTGGAGGGACTACCGCCATCTCGCCATACTGCTTCAAGTACGGCTGTCCCGAACGGGTTCCCGCCATCGGTTGGTTGGGTTCTGCGGCCAAGACTATTGTTTCCTCCTCTGATCGGTTAACGAGGGAACATCAGTCTCGGCTTCTCGAGAGGAGGCACCCACCACATTGCAGGATGAAGCCTTTCCTTGCCTTTGGATTTCCTGTTGGTCACAGTAGTCCATTGCTGTTCATTGACAAGGTCAGGGTGGACCCACATGATTTCCCCTTGAGGTGTAGGGGCGGGTACCAGGCCTTTCTCTTGCTGCTGGTGGAGGGTCTATGTTGACCATTCTCAGCTCTCCTCTTGAATAGGGACCAACCCCGCAGGCGTTGGGGTTGTCTTCCAAACTGGAGAACTGACGTCACATTAGCCGTCACCTTCTTCTGCTCTGGTCGGAGCTTTAACACCTCCGCGTCAATCAGAGCTTGAAGGATATCCTTGAAGACATAGTAGCTTTTGGTAGGGTGCCCCAGCATCCTGTGGTACAAGCAATAGGTGGGATTGTCGGTCTTGCCGACTTCCTCGGGGCGCCGAGCTTCAGGAGCTTTAGTCGGTTGCTCTTGTTGAGTAGTTTAAAGAGCGAATCGACATGTTCCTCCTTGAAGGAATATTGCTTGTTGGCGCGAGGCTGACTTGAAGAGCCAATCGCCTTGCCTGATTGAGGTTTGGCGGAGATTTGGTCTCCGTTGCCAAATTATCCTTCCGCTTTGTTTGGAGGGATGTGTCTGGCGCACGCCTTGTCGACCTTTCCGGCCTAGGCTTACCTTCCTCCGCTCTGACGCGGGCGACAATCTCCTCAGCCTGTTCACCTTGTTGGACTAATTGCTTCCAGGTGCGGCTTTCAGCAACTCCTATTTGAGTAAGGAGTGAGGTTTGGAGATTGTGGCGGCATGTTTCCACCAGGGTGGCCTGGGTCATGCCGCTCGGACATCGGAGTGCCACGTTCCGAAACCTTTCCACGAAAGACTTAACGGACTCTCCCTTTCGCTGTTTAGTAGCCAAAAGGGTGGGCATTGTGACTTCGGAGTCATCTTCGAAGAAGCGTGTTAAGAACAGCTTCTCCAAATCGCCCCAGTTCTTGATAGAACCTTCTGGGAGCTTCATGAATCATTCAAAGGCCAACCCTTTCAGGGTGTCGATGAACAGACACGCCAGGATAGCATCGTTGTCTACTACATTCCCAGTTTGGGATTTGAAGTAGTAGATGTGCTGGTTGGGTGACCCCTTCCCGTCGAATGCTTGGGGGGTTGGAGCCTTGAACTTAGGAGGGTATGGAACTAAGTCCCACTCAGCCGGATAGGGCCGGACCACTCCTACTTCTTGGAGGTCTTTGCGATTGGCAAGGGCCTCGAGGCGTCGCTCCAGTTGACTCATTCTTTTAGCATGAGCCTTCCCCGGGTCTTGGTCGCCCTTTACTTGCGACGAGGACTTGGACGAGCCGGAAGTAGATCGCCGCGTCTCCTCAGAAGGTTCGGAAGATGAGCTTTCTCCCCTTTCTCCCTTTGCCCTTTGACTTTTTAGGAGGAGACCTCCTCCTGTCTTCGAGCAGCTGTGCAATCGCCTGCTTGAGGGAGTTGATAGATTCCTGCTGAGAAAGAATCATATCCATTTGTACCTTCTGGATCTGTTCTAAATGTTTAGCCGTCTCCTCAGGAGTGCCTGTCATGTAGGCAGAGGTCTCCTTCTCGATGGAAGAGTTCGAAGCCCTCGATTTCGCTACGGCGGAGTGAGAATCATTCACTTTAATGCCATGGGCTAAGGCATTATAGTCAATTGGGGGAATGGCCCCAGTCCGGGTGCGAGTGTGTTGTGATACACCCCTTCCAGTTCAGAGTCAGACTCATCTGAGCTGACTGCAGGTTGTTTTCCCTGCTCCTGCTTGTCATATTCGCAGTGAGCTCCGGGTACTCAACGTCAGAGAAGGTTCTCCTTCTGTGGGAGCGTCTTCTTTTAGCTGATGGGGGAATCAGGGTCAGCTGTCTGACTAAAGACTGCTGATGTATGCCTGATCCGCAACGGCACTCAGAGAGCATATGGATGAGCCGTTGGCAGCAACACGACGAAGTGGCCTGATTGGCACTTCTTTTTCTCATCAAATAATCCCTTAAATCCATGGGAGGGGGATTGAAAAGATTAGCCTCGCAACGTCGAAGATGGGAGGTATCCATGTGCTGTACAGCCTGGACGCAGGCTTCAGGGACGCGGTTCTCGCGTCGCAGCTGTTCAGCGCGCGTCTGGCGTCTCTGTTGAGACAAGACGTGCCTGTTGCGTTGCTGCTTGGTGTGTCGGGGCAGAGACACTTGAGAGAGAGTGGGCTGCTGGGCCCCACGTCTATAGGCGCGTGCCTCTTGTGCTTGACAAGGCGCAGAGGCTTCAACTTGGCTTTGGTGAGTTGGTCTTCAGAGGACCTAGCTTGAGGAGTCTCGCTTTTGGCCGCCAAACGCGGACTTCGCGGGGCGCGAGCAAGGCGCCAGTTTGTACGCTGCGTCCAGCCTCAGTCAGACAACCAGAGGTTCCAACTTGCAGCTGGCGCGCACGTCTCCTCTGTCGACGCTCAGCGTTCCGGTTGCGTCGCGGAGGTGGAGAGAGACCAACAACATCCTGATGCTGAACATCAGAGATTTTAACCACGCGGGTCTCCTGAGAGACGCTGACACGGTGTTCTGTGCGACGCGGTTGGTCGCAAAGGCAGTTGTGCCTGGGGCCACGCGGCCTTCTGAGAGGCGTTGGCGCGTGCACCTTACTTGGCACAGTTGGCAGCAGCAGCGCCCGAGAGAGCCACAGATCAGGCCTCGGGGCCATTCCCCGTCGAGACCCGGCGGCAGACGCGGGTCTTTGGGCTCTTGGAGCCGGAAGAGAGAAACTCTTCGTACTTCGCCTGGTCGAACTCGACAATGAGCGATTCGACCATCTTCCCCTTACGGAGGACGTCATCCTGCGCCACGATTTGCTCATCAGTGACAAATGTAGTCCCCAGCGGAGTTGCCATCTCTTGTTTGGCAGAGGAAAAAAAAATCTCGCGTAAAGTTTCCTTGAATCAATTGAAAGTTTACAACGGATTAATACTCCGATTACAAGGGAGGGAGGATGTTGAGTCTTGAATCCTCCCTTTGTTTAGTGCTGGTGTTCTTCGTGTGGCGGTGGAGAGTGAATCTTGTTCTCCGTTGACCGGATGACCGTCGGGATTGTCAGGAATCTTCTCTTTGGCTGGTAGAGGGAGTAGCACAGCTCTGTCTACCAAAACTCTCAAGAGAAGATAGGTAAAGAGCAGCTTGTACGCAGCAAGCTTGACGAAGAGTTGAGCTCTCTCCTGTCTCGGTCTGTCTCTCTCTGTGATCTTCTGATCCTCTTGATACCAGATGCCTTTCTAATCGCCCTTTCTTATTCTTTTATTGCCTCGACCTCATAGCAAACGAGGCTATTTATAGAGGTCCTAGGGGGTGAACGTGCCCCCTAAAAATGCTCCACGATGAGGGGCCAACTTCCCCACTTCCCCGCTATGTGGGCGGTGACTGGCCCAATAACCAGGGCGGTTATAACCGAGGCGCGGGTTTGGACCCTCGCACCTTGATGCTGAGACGCGGGTGTCGAGCCCACGCGCCTTGATGCTGAGACGCGGGTGTCGAGCCTACGCGCCTTGATGTTGCGTCGCGGGTGTCGAGCCCACGCGCCTTGATGCTGAGACGCGGGTGTCGAGCCCACGCGCCTTGAGTTTGAGACACGGGTGTCGAGCCTACGCGCCTTGATGTTGAGACGCGGGTGTCGAGCCCACGCGCCTTGAGGTTGAGACGCGGGTGTCGAGCCCACGCGCCTTAATGTGAGACGCAGGTGTTGAACCCTCGCGCCTTGGTGCTGAGCCTTCGCGTCTAGAACTTGAAACTCTGCTTTTTAATGGCTTGTCTTTTAGTGATTTTTAGACAGCCTACAAGGTATACTTTCAATTGGTATCAGAGCTAGCGCGTCTGATATTCGGTTTAACCACCTAGGAGTATGATCCTTTATTGCTAATATATTTGTTACTTTGCACACATAGACACTGATGGATTATCTTGCTCCTCCCATGTATAATAGTTCCATACTGACATGTGAAAATTTAAGATCAGTGCTTACCTCAAAGCTCTTGATTGCATGTCTATCTTACCACTACCTAGAAATCTTATGTCGGTAATGACAAGTATTTAGGGCTAATGCACAAGACATAGATGCACTTAGGCAAACACTTTGCAAAGAACATCTTTCTATTGTTTCTCATTGTGATTCTGCTTTTGCAGTGTGCAACACATTGACCTCTCTCAAGGAATAAGTTTCGAACAATGTGGAGAGAGAGCCCATAGTTGATGAGTCCGAGCAAACGTGCTACATGTCCAAGGGATTTACTCCCTTGAGGTAAATTCGGAATCTCATCTTGATGATTGCGCTAGCTCTTCTGATGATCACGATAGCAGTATGGATGCCCATGCTTAAATGAAGAGCTCTCTATATTTTTGAAAACTTGCTTTAAAAATACAAACTTTTGAAAACTAAGAGTTTTAAACTAAAAGAATAAAATAAAAACTTATTTTCAAAATTTAATGTGATTTTATAGAGAGAGTTGAGATTTCAAGTGAAAAGGATTTATTGAAAACCTAACTTGACCTTGCTTTGAAAGAAAATGAAAATTTGAAAAGTAAAATGATTTTGATGTTGTTTTGAAGAATAATGATATTTGGTCTTCAAAACTTGATTTTGTTTAAAAGAGAATGATTCATTGAAAAACAAAATTATTTTAATTTCTTAAGAGTTGGAATGCATTTCTATTGAAAAAGTTTCTTTAAAAAATGCTTTTGATTCTTATGTTTGTCATGCTTTCACTCATTCATCTTCTCTGTTTCTATTGCTTACTTAACATCTTCTTCAATTATTAAAAATGATATATATGTTGAAGAAGGGTGTTGATTGTTTGGGCTCCACTTTGAGTCAATGTGCTATGAATCACAAGAAATTGGAATCCATATTTCGCAAGAAACATGCACCACATATGCATGCACATCATTCATGGTACACACATACTCATCATGCTTACACACATGATTATATGTATGCTAATGTGTACACCTGTACACATTGTGGTCGCACGGGCCACCTTGCAAAATTTTGTTATGATAGGATTAATAATTTGAATTTTGCAAGTAAGTTTATTTGGGTTAGGAAAGGTGCTAACCCCATGGACCCAAGAGAGTATGGGAACCAAAATTCACCCCTATTTTACTTGTTGTAAGTATGGGCTCTCATAAGACGTGAGAGTGTTGGTGCCTTGATAGTTGATGCGTTCGAGCTAAAAGATCATATATGTATCACTTTCAACGGATGTTTGGTGGGAGGACCACCATGGTTTGGAGAAATAGATACTAGCCCTACGGTGTTAGTACCATCTATGTCCTCCTTATTTTGTTTACATACTTTTATTGATGATTTTTAGCATGTCATATTTTTTCATGTTCATTTTGTTAAGTGCAATGTTTATTAGACTTGTGATATGCATGTATAGTATTTGAGATACACCCATTTTCATATGGATTTACATTTATTTGTGTTTTCAATTATTGTTTAGCTATTATGTATATCCTAGTGTTAATAACATTTGCATTTCCCCTAATGATTATAATTATTTATGTTTTATGCTTCATGTTATGATTACTTGTTTAGATATAGTTTCATTAAAACTTGTGTTTATACTTGTACAAATAGTGAGTTACACTTGATTATTATGTGTTTGTACTTCATTACTCATTTATACTCATTAGATATACTTGTATACCCTAGTTTTTGATGATTCTTGCATTTTCACTTGTATTTCTTATTTTGTACATGTTTTTTGTATTTAATTTCATGTATATGTTAATTTTGTTCAAAACTATAGATATACATATCTATCCTAGAGTCACTTGCCTTCATGTATTTCATTATGGACTCTTTTCATATTTAGATATGTATCGATACTTTACCTTCGACAAAACATACATATACCTTGAAGTTTGTTTAGTTTTGATGAAAATCAAATTTTTCATAGTTTCATGTTCTTGATAAAAGGAATTGATTAAGCTTCAATGTCTTATTTTCATGATTTTATTGATTGTATGATTTTTACACTCTATGTTTTGTGTTTACTCATGGATTTTGTTTCATGAGCATATAAGTGCTTCATTGATCTTTGAATGTCAATTATCATGTATTTAGCATGTTTTCATGAATATATATTTATTTTTATTCCTTACTTGAAGGATTTCGAACTGATTTTGAAATTACTTTAATTAGTTAATTATTCTTCAATATGGTAGTGATTTTCAAACTATGCTAAAATATTTTTAAATTATATTTTCAAAAACCCTACCTTTTAGGGCGGTTGGATGGGCGACCATACCTTGTATGCTCTTAATGAAAATATCTTTTAGACGTGTGCATGATAAGGTGGTAGATATGAGTTATACACTTGCTTATCATGAAAATTTATTTTTGTATACTCATGTTTTCTATGTATATGTATGGATCATATCTAGATTGATATTATATTGCTCCGATCATACATACATATAGATATTTTTTGTGCTATAAACATATACGACCATACATTGTTAGCACAAATTAATTTTATGCTAACCTTGATTTATATTCTTAATGATAATTGATATCTTTACACGCGTATGCATTGTTTTTATCGGTATTTCATAAAGGGGGAGAAAAATTCTTATTTTATCTTTCAATTAGTTTTATTTTCAATTGTTATTTTACCCACTCTTTATGATGGAAAATATTTTGTTTTCGTATATGCTAACATTTTCAAAATTAGTATCAATAATCTAAAATTGGTATTATTCTCAATTTGGTATCTATATTGTAAAATAGTTTTTAGCATTTACCTAAAAATTTAATTTTTACTTTCAATTGGTATCATGTCTTTATATTGGTATCAATTGGTAAAAAGATTGTTTCATTTCAATTGGTAAAATGATGGTTTCACTTTTTCAATTGATTTCTTTCAATTGATAGTTTTTATTGGTATCAAAATTTATTTTACAATATGTTTATTGGTATTATTTGTCTTTTTTTCTTAATACTTTATTAATGATTGACAAAAAGGAGAGAAAGATTTGAGATTATATATGCATGTTTGATTAATTGTTTATGCATATATACATATGTTTTTATGCTTCTCATTGCATATTCTTTACTATTATTTATTGGTATTTTAAGCTTGCATTGTATATCTTTGTGTTTTTTGATTATGCCTGATTTAAGGGGGAGCTTCTATGAAGCCTAACCTTAATCAATGCATATATAACCTCATAAGTTTTGTCATCATCAAAAAGTGAGAGATTGTTGGCCCAAAGGCCCTTCATCTTAGTTTTGATGATGACTAACTTATATAGTTGAGTTACTAATGATCTTATGTTTATTAAGTTTAGTTATTGATCAAGATCTTAGTAGGTGTTTAGCTTCAACAAAGAATTCAAAGTCAAGTTTTGGAGCTAACGCATGATGATTCAAGAGCTCGCGCGTCAAGATCGCATCTAGCACTCGAAAGGAGTCAAGCTCTATGAATCGAGTTTGGATCAAGTCGACTTAGAGAAGAAGACTTATATCTAGGTTTATTTAGTTTAGAGCTTAGATCTTGTGTAAGGATAGCTAGTTTTGATATGCTCAAGTACATACACAGGCTCAAAAGTTTATTGGTTTCGGTTTAAGGATTTTGGATTTTCAAAAACATATCTTTCGTTTTTATGAATAGATAGAATCAAAACAAGTTTATATGTATATTAGATTTCATCCATATACATTTTTATTTCACATTGTTTAAAATCTTATTTGATGTCTATCTATTTCATGGTTTCAAGTTTTATTTTTTTAACAAAACTTAGTTTTGAATTTAATGTCAAAAATATAGATATATCTTTTACATGTGTATTGGATTCTATCCATACACACTATGCTTAAAAGTGTTTAAATATCATGTTTTTGTACTTATACAAGTTTTGGAGAAAACAGATTTTCATTTCAAAATCAAAGTTTTAGAAAATACAGTTTTTGGTTTAAGCCTAATTTATATACCTCAAAATAGTTCAAATAGTTTGTAATATGTGTTGAATTTTGATCACACATATTTGTAATTAAAATATATATATGAACTTATTTTTGTGGAATTTATAAAGTTTTATGAGATTTTATGGGTATTTAAAAGCCTAAGTTTCAAACCCTAAAAACCTATTCCAAGCCTTCTGCGGTCGACCAACCGGTCGACCGGACCATAGCTCGGTCGACCGGTCGGTCGACCAATGTGCACAAAACGTGCACAAGAGGCTAGCCTATGTGGCTGTTGGACCGTGCAGTCGACCGACTGGCACTACCCATATCTCGGGTAGGCTCGGTCGACCAGGCGGTCGACCGACAAGGCAATTTGCCTTTGGGCCAGTCGATCGGGCGGTCGACTGACAGTGCAAAACGGTTAAAAATTTTCTCATTGGCCGGTCGACTGGGCTGTCGCCCGATAGGCCATTCTGGCCTAGTTCTGGACCCAACGGCTAGTTTTTCAAGGCCCTATAAATATGGGTCCTTGAGGCTTATTTTCACTAAGATTTTTGAGAGCTATTTTGTTGGCCCAAAGGCCCATCACTCTAGTTTTGATGATGATTAACTCATGTAGTTATAGTACTAATGATCTTGTGTTTATTTAGTCTCATATTTGTGATCAAGATCTTAGTAGGTGTGTAGCTTCAACAAAGGATTTAAAGTCAAGTTTTGGAGCTAGCACGGTTTGATTCAAGAGCTTGTGCATCAAGAACACATCAAGTACTCAAGAGGAGTCTAGCTCTATGGATCGAGTTTGGACCAAGTCAAGAAGATGAGAAGACTTCAAGTGAAGACCTTCAAGATCAAGACTTGTGTCTAGGTTTGTTTTTATAAGATTTTGTTTTAGATTAAAATGTAAAGGATAAAATAGTTGGTGGATTGCTCAAGTATATCTTACACACACACACTCTTAATTTAGATGAGTTTTAATAAAAGAATTTTTATTTTGGAAAAATACCGGTTTGGTTTTTGGTATTCAAGTATACATGTCTTTAACCAAAACCATGTTTAGTTCTTAATGTCAAAAACATAGATATTTCACCATGTATGTGTAGTGATCATATCCATACACCTTATGCTTTCAAAGTGTTTAAATATCTTATTTTTGTATTTGGACAAGTTTTGGAAAAACCCATTTTGAAAAAATACAGTTTTTGTTTTTAGCCAAAATTTTCAAGTTACAAAAATAGTTCAAATTGTTTGTAACATGTCTTGATTTTGTGCAAGCATGTTTGATTATCAAAGTATATTGTTAAAACTATTTTTGTAAATTTTTCATGATTTTATGGGATTTTATTGAGTCAAAAATAACCAAGTTTTTAATCCCAGAATTCCTGTCCTGGCTTCAGCCGGTCGACCGGGGCGGTCGACCGAAGCTTGAAGTCGGTCGACCGAGTCGGTCGACCGACGTGCACAGACGTGCACGCCAGCTTTGCTGGAGGGCCGGTCGACCGCCAGAGAGCTCTGCTCTCTGGAAGGCCCCGGTCGACCGGGACGGTCGACCGGACAGAGAGTCTGCTCTCTGTATCCAGGCCTCGGTCGACCGGCCGGTCGACCGATGGCTCAACGGTCAGAAATCTGACCGTTGGTCGGTCGACCGAGCGGTCGACCGACAGGCCAACCTGGCTCCCAACGGCTAGTTTTTCTAACCCTATAAATTTGGGGGTTTGGGTGTTGTTTTAGAAGAAGATTTTTCAAGTGGTTTTCGCCAGTTTTTCCTAGACTATTTAGAGGTTTTCCTCCACTTGATTAAGAGAAAATATTTCTAATCAAAGGGAAGTTTTATCAAGAGTGTTTAAAAGTGATTTTCTTGAGTTTTCTTCCACAAATTCCATCCTTGTTTTTCTCACAAACACTTGAGCAACCCATTGATATATTCATCCTATAGGAGTGTTCTTGTGAGATTGTTTTTAGGTGATCAAAGTATTGTGATCACCAAAGACTTCATCTTTGTACTTTGAGGAGGCGGACAAGTGTGTTCGCGGTGTTTCGAGTTTGTGTGCGAACTTGTTGTTTGAGGTACGGCCTCGGCGAGCTAGTGGGCTTGCGGTGTGTGAAGGGACTAGAGAGTCCAAGGAGTTCAAGTGTGAACTCGCCTTGTAGGTGTTGCGGCACCGGGTGATCCAGTGGGATCGATTATAGTGGAAATCCTTCAAAGTGTTGAAGGCGGGGATGTAGAGCAAGTGTGCTCGAACCTCGAAACAAATATCCCGTGTTTGCGATTGCTCTCTCTATCTCTTCTTGTTTATATCTTGCATGCTATTACTTGTCTTTATCTTTACATGCTTGATATATTGTGTGCTTAATTGTCATATGCTTGGGGATTGTTTGCTAACACTTGTATTTAACCAAGAGAGCCAACGCGGCACCTCAACTCTTATTTAGAGGAATCTTGAGGAGTTAGTCCAGAGCCCTTCACGGGAAATTCGGCTACACTCTTGTGTTATACTAGGTGTTTAGTTTAAGAAGTTTTATTTGCATCATATAAGTTTTTAATTCCACATTTAGTGACCATTAGATTAGCTCATCACCTATTCACCCCCCTCTAGGTGACTTACAATTGGTATCAGAGCCAAGTGCTCTTGATTTGGGTCTTACAACTTAGAGTTAAAGATCCTCATTTTATAGCTAATCACAATATTTGTACACACACCATGGATTTCATGCCACCACCGACTTTCGACATTCTTAACATCCAAACTTGGAAGGTTAAGATGTCCTTGTACCTCAAAGCCTTAGAGATTCATATTTATTTTGCCACTACTAAAGATTCATATTGTTTAAATGGAAAAAATATTGAGGCTAATGCAAAGGCCATTCATGCTTTGAAAAGTACCCTAAATGATGAATATTTATGTAGGGTTTCTAACATTGATTCGGCTTTTGTAATTTGGAACACAATTCTCTCCCTCGGTGAAAAAGAACAATACTATGCGGAGAGCGACTCGGATGTTGGAAGCAACACCTCCAACGTGTGCTACATGGTCCAAGGGATAACCCCCTTGAGGTAACTACCGAATCCGAGGTAGAAGAAGATGACATGTCATATGATGAACTTACATCTTTTTGTCAACAATTACTTGAAAAATATGACATGATTAAGAAAGATAATAAGAAAATGAAAAACAAATTTGATTGCATGTTAAAAGAAAAAAATTCTTTACAAAATAAATTTGAAAATGTTTTAAAAGAAAATGAGTCTTTTAAAAATAAAATTGCATGTTTTGAAAAAGAAAATGAAATTTTGAAAAATGAGAATGTTTCCTTGATGTCTAAACTAAATGATCTTTGTGAAGGAAACACTAATTTGAAAAATGAAATTATTTTGGTGGAAAAACAAAAGGAAGTTGCTTTGCAAGAAAATAACTCTTTAAAAAGAAAAATCTTTGAAAAAGAAAAAGAAAAAGTTTCTAAAAAAATAAGAAAAATGATTCTCATTCTCACCATGCTTTACATGCCACCACTAATGAAAATGAGATTAAAATTTTAAAAAATAAAATAAATTGTTTGAGCTCAACTTTGAGCACATGTGCATTTAATCATTCTAGATTGGAGACCTTGTTTTCAAAGAAACAAACTCTACATATTCATGTATATCACCCTCATCATGCATATGCACATTTTGCACGCCACAATCACACTCACACTCATATGCATCCTAAGGTGTACAAATGTACACATTGTGGCTGCAAAGGCCATTTAGCAAAATTTTGTTTTGATAAGTTACATCATATTAATTTTGCTAATAAGAAAAATGTTTGGATTCCTTACAAAGCTAACCCCCAAGGACCCAAAAGAAAATGGGTACCAAAATCCTCACCTTGTGTATTTGATGTAGGTGTGGGCTCTCACACGACGTGAGAGGGATGGTGCCTTGGTAGTGGATGTATGGACTTGATGGACATATATTGGATGCACCGCTATCAAGGAGGTTTGGTGGGACGACCACCATGTTTTGGAGATTTGGAATATAGTTCATGTGTTGGTAACTATCTCTAAAACTCCTAGTTTATTTACATGCATTTATATTTGATGAATCTTTAGCATGTTTTAGTTTTATGATCATGCATTGTATTTCATATGATGAATACGTGTCTAGATGAAATTTTCATTAAAACTTATGTATATATGTGTACAAGTAGTGGGTAACAATTGATTCTTATATGTTTGTACTTTATTGCTCACTTGTGCCTATCACATGTACATATATAGCTTAGTTTTGATGATCTCTTCACTTATACATTTTTCCTATCTTTGTGCATGTTTTCACTTAATGTATATGATATTTTTAGTCAAAACTAATAAATATACATGTATACCTCTTGAGTCATTTGCCTTCATGCAATTTAAATTATGGACGCTTTTTATGTTTGGGATATGTATGTGTATTGTTAGTTTTGATTAGACATACATATACCTAGAAGTTTGTTTAAAAAATAAAAAATTGGAAAATGATTTTCATGTTTGTTTATTCATGTTTGTTTTGAGCTTCATTGATTATTTTTATGAAAAATGCTAATTACATGACTTTTGAAGGATTCTTGTGCACTCACCTTTTATTTGTTTATTCATGACTTTGTTTCATGATTATTTTTGAGCTTTATGGACCTTGAGTGTCGAATTTTGTGTATTTAGTATGATTCATGAAATACATATGATTTGATTTCATATTTTTGAAGGATCTTTAACTAGTTTTTCAAAAATTAATTTGACTAGTTATTATTCTTCATTTGATTGTTATGAGTTATATACTTGATTTACATTGTTATTGTCAATTGGTATCTCAATTGATGTTTTTGTATATACTCATATTTTGTTTTCTATATATGTATGCTTCATTTTCTATTGGTATTTTCATTTTCATACATATATATGTCTTGTTTGTGCTTAACTTTCAAGATATTTAAATGTTTAAAGCACAACATAAGTTTATGCTAAGCTTAGTTCAATCTTATTTTTCAATCGATTTCTCGATTGATATTTTTTTTAAGCTTATGCATTCTCTTCAATTAGTATTTTTTATGGATATCAAAATGTACAATATACTTCAAATTGGTATCAATTGATCTATTTATTTCAATTGGTATCCATACTTTTCATTGGTATCAAAATACTAAATTGTTTCAATTTCTATTTGGTATCACAAAATGTTTTTATATGGTATCTATATATTGTGATATCTTAATTTAAGAAAAATTTCAAAATTTGTAATGTTTATTTACAATTGGAATATTTATTTACAATAATTGGTATCTTAAAATTTGATTTACTAAGATATCTCAAATTTATTTTACTGAGAAAATTCAAAATTTTGTTTTAATATTAAAAATGTTTTGATTTGCATTGCCTATATGCAAGGAGAGCTTAACATCTCTTCTACATATAGATTCATGTTGAGTGTATCTTATATTGAGGAGCTTGACAACTCTTCTTTATGTGGTACACGTGTGTAGGGGGAGCTTCACATCTCCTCTTATGCATTGCATATTATGCGTTATGTGAGTTAGAGCTTGTCATCCCTTCTTCATGTAATGCATATATGTAGGGAAGTTAACTTTGTGTCTTCCTCTTCATGAATGTATATCGCATATACCTATTTATTGATTTGTCTGACCCTTTATTGATTCTTTGTTTCGAACAAAAAGGGGAAGAAGAATTTATTTTTTTATTGGTTTTATTTTACTTTAACCCTTTGTTGATGATTGACAAAAAGGGGAGAAGTATTTTGGTATATATGCATGTTTTCCTTGCTTTATTCATAAAGGGGAGAAGTATTTTTGTTTATGCATATTACCTTTGTTTTGCAAATAGGAGAAAAAGAATTTGATGTGCTTTATGCTTGATTGACATGTTTATCTCCTTATATTTGCATACATGTTTATGAGCATTCATTGCATATTTATTTATTTATTGTTATGCATGAGTTAAGGGGGAGCTTCTTTGAAGCTTAACTTTAATCTATGCATATATAACTCCATGAGTTTTGTCATCATCAAAAAGGGGGAGATTGTTAGCCCAAAGGCCCATCACTCTAGTTTTGATGATGATCAACTCATGTAGTTATAGTACTAATGATCTTGTGTTTATTTAGTCTCAGATTTGTGATCAAGATCTTAGTAGGTGTGTAGCTTTAACAAAGGATTTAAAGTCAAGTTTTGGAGATAGCACGGTTTGATTCAAGAGCTTGTGCATCAAGAACACATCAAGTACTCAAGAGGAGTCTAGCTCTATGGATCGAGTTTAGACCAAGTCAAGAAGATGAGAAGACTTCAAGTGAAGACCTTCAAGATCAAGACTTGTGTCTAGGTTTGTTTTTATAAGATTTTGTTTTAGATTAAAATGTAAAGGATAGAATAGTTGGTGGATTGCTCAAGTATATCTTACACACACACTCTCTTGATTTAGCTGAGTTTTAATAAAAGAATTTTTATTTTGAAAAAATACCGGTTTGGTTTTTGGTATTCAAGTATACATGTCTTTAACCAAAACCATGTTTAGTTCTTAATGTCAAAAACATAGATATTTCACCATGTATGTGTAGTGGATCATATCCATACACCCTATGCTTTCAAAGTGTTTAAAATATCTTGTTTTTGTATTTGGACAAGTTTTGGAAAAACCAATTTTGGAAAAATACAGTTTTTGTTTTTAGCCAAAATTTCCAAGTTACAAAAATAGTTCAAATTGTTTGTAACATGTCTTGATTTTGTGCAAGCATGTTTGATTATCAAAGTATATTGTTAAAACTATTTTTGTAGATTTTTCATGATTTTATGGAATTTTATTGAGTCAAAAATAACCAAGTTTTTAATCCCAGAATTCCTGTCCTGGCTTCAGCCGGTCGACCGGGCCGGTCGACCAAAGCTTGAAGTCGGTCGACCGAGTCGGTCGACCGACGTGCACAGACGTGCACGCTAGCTTGGCTGGAGGGCCGGTCGACCGGGTCAGTCGACCGCCAGAGAGCTCTGCTCTCTGGAAAGCCCCGGTCGACCGGGACGGTCGACGGACAGAGAGTCTGCTCTCTGTATCCAAGCCTCGGTCGACCGGCCGGTCGACCGATGGCTCAACGGTCAGAAATCTGACCGTTGGCCGGTCGACCGGGCGATCGACCGACAGGCCAACCTGGCTCCCAACGGCTAGTTTTTCTAGCCCTATAAATTTGGGGGTTTGGGTGTTGTTTTAGAACAAGATTTTTCAAGTGGTTTTCATCAGTTTTTCCTAGACTATTTAGAGGTTTTCCTCCACTTGATTAAGAGCAAATATTTCCAATCAAAAGGGGAGTTTTATCAAGAGTATTTAAAAGTGATTTTCTTGAGTTTTCTTTCACAAATTCCATCCTTGTTTTTCTCACAAACACTTGAGCAACCCATTGATATATTCATCCTATAGGAGTGTTCTTGTGAGATTGTTTTTAGGTGATCAAAGTATTGTGATCACCAAAGACTTCATCTTTGTACTTTGAGGAGGCAGACAAGTGTGTTCGCGGTGTTTCGAGTTCGTGTGCGAACTTGTTGTTTGAGGTGCGGCGTCGGCGAGCTAGTGGGCTTGCGGTGTGTGAAGGGACTAGAGAGTCCAAGGAGTTCAAGTGTGAACTCGCCTTGTAGGTGTTGCGGAACCGTGTGATCCAGTGGGATCGATTATAGTGGAAATCCTTCAAAGTGTTGAAGGCGGGGATGTAGAGCAAGTGTGCTCGAACCTCGAAACAAATATCCCGTGTTTGCGATTGCTCTCTCTATCTCTTCTTGTTTATATCTTGCATGCTATTACTTGTCTTTATCTTTACATGCTTGATATATTGTGTGCTTAATTGTCATATGCTTGGGGATTGTTTGCTAACACTTGTATTTAACCAAGAGAGCCAACGCGGCACCTCAACTCTTATTTAGAGGAATCTTGAGGAGTTAGTCCAGAGCCCTTCACGGGGAATTCGGCTACACTCTTGTGTTATACTAGGTATTTAGTTTAAGAAGTTTAATTTGCATCATATAAGTTTTTAATTCCGCATTTAATGACCATTAGATTAGCTCATCACCTATTCACCCCCCCCTCTAGGTGACTTACAATTTTCTCTATCTTTTACAGAGTTTTAGAAATAAGTTTTAAACAAGTTTTTGTGCCAAAAATCTCTAACTTAATTTTATTTTCAAAGTTTTGGAAAATCAAAGAAAAATTAGATTTGAGAAATTTGTTTTTTTCTTCATTTTACATATTTATCAAGAAGTTTTTCTCAAGTGTTTTCTTTGTTGTTTTATTTTCAAACACTTTGAATTCTCACATTTGAGTTATCAATTTTAAACCTATCTATAGGGTCTTTGTTTATGAGAAAAATTTATTTGTGATCTTTCAAGATCACCAAGTGTTGTTTGTGATCATTTTGGATCATCAAGTCGTACACTTTTTCTTTGCTTTAGCTTTATGCCTATCCCTCTTGTGTAGAGGTGATTGTATTTAAGAGAGGAGTTGTGTACTCTCGATGTTGAGTTGTAATTTTTTTAGTAGAGTCCTTTTGTGGAAGGTCCTGTGTGGACATAGTGAAATTCTTCTGTATGAAGGCGAAAATGTAGACTGATCGTGGGAAAACCGCACACGAAAAGTGTATGTTTTGAAATCAAGAGTTAAAGTGTGTGTGTGTGTTTTGGCTTCCTCGATACTTCCGTTATAGCAAAGAGGCTAAACGGGTCGAATCCACAGGGACGAGAAGTGATAGAAGCTTTACTGAAATGTTCACGTGTGTGTTAAAGTTTCTTCAACATTTTAAAGAATCAAAAGAAAAGAAAACAAAGAATGAAAAGAGAAGAGTACGATGAAACACGAAGAAGTGGGAAACATAGAAAAAATGGTATTTGTGGTTTTTGGTACTTTTCTAAAATAAAGTAAAAAAGGAAAGAAAATCCATGGCTGCTAACTACTAATAGCTCTGCTAACATGCTAACCTCTTAGTCATAGTTGCCTCACATGTATCCCTAGCCATCACTAGTCCTTGGTTCAAGAGCATTTCAAAGATAACCCATATAATAACTCATTACATCCAAACTCAATAAACAAGTGCAAGCTACACTTCAACCATCAAACTAAACAAGAGCATGTATGAAATAAAGTAATGTTAGCTTGTTAGAGAGTTAGGATGTTAGAGTGTTAGAATCCATCATCATTAGCCATCAATGGCTCTTGCAAGAGTAAGGCCAAGTAGAGGCTATTAGATTCATGTGGATTATCAAGTAAGAAGTTAGTAAGTTAGTGGTTAGTAGTTAGTTGCCATGAGAGAAAATTAGCTAAGCATGTAAAAGGAGTTAGAGAGAAGAAAACAAAGAGAGGTAAAGAGAGAACCTTTCATAGATTGTCACCTTTTATTACAAGCACTCTTGCTTCCAACCTTGTACCACTCTCTCTCCTATTACAAGATCTACAAGAAATGAAAAATATAAAGGAGGAAGAAGAAGAACAACTAAACTACCCTAAACTACAACAAAGAGAAAAACCCTAAAAACTAACCTAAAAACACCTCAAAACTTCTCCTCCTCATGCTCTAGAAATCCCAGGATATTTATAGGTAAAACTGGGCACCAGGGTACAGGTATGGAGCCACGCGTCAAATCTTGGCACGCGGCTCCACACCAGAGCTGCGAAAATGCGGCCCAAGCCGCGTTTTCGCGGCTGTACCAGAGCGGCGCGCAGCGCCGCCTGCTGCACGCTGCGCACTGCCCGCTTGTCCCCCTGTCGGCTGTTTATCTTGGTTTCTGGATTTGGGCCTCCGGTTTTGATAAAACCTTCCTCCAAAGTCAATGACTATTTTTATAGACTTTTAATCACCAATTAAATGGTTATTTTGGGTCTTCTTCTTCATTTCATGCCATGGACCTAGAAACATATACGAAAGGTATAATTAACAGAATTTAATATTAAATAAATGTGAAGATGTGATATGAAATATGCAATTTTAGAGACTAATCACACCCCCACACTTATCTTTTGCTCGTCCCGAGCAAAACAAAAAACTAAAGGAATTATTACGCCACTTTCGCAGGTGACGCGATTGCACTGGGCATGTGCAGCAAGCCGTTAAACCTCTAAGTTTTCCCTAGAGGAGGAGTTTTGTCTCCTGAAGGTTTTTAGCGGATTACACCCACAAAATCCATAAAGAAAGAAATCAAATGTTAGTGTTTTGAACGCATTTTGAAATAGAGAAAAGTGTTAAAATATTTTTGCGAAAATTTAAGTGATCAAAGGTCATAGGTTAACCAGAAATTACTTTTCCTTAAACTAAATCGTAATGCAAAATCTTATTATAAATTAAATGTAAGAATTTAAAATTGAATCGATTCTTTGATCTTTCATAAAACTCTTAGAAAAATATGCACTTTGTGAACTGTTAAGATTTTTGGGATATCGACTCAAACTTTCATGCCATTGATTTGTGTATATTTATTTTTTCTTTTTTCTTCCCTTACTTTTCTTAGGCTTTCTTATTTACCCAGTAGTGAGCCGTTAGCCGGTGACTCCCAAACCATATAATTTTAGGGCACTAGATGAGAAAATATCCCTCGGACTTAAGGACTCGAGTAAACAAGGCCACAAAACTAAATGGGATTATTTTATTTTTTTGTCTACCGTTTTAGGTCTGAATAATCATGCTTCCTAAGGCATAACTATCCAACTTCAATATGTGATTTTATCATCATTTTTGTATATATTTTTATATCATTTTTTATGATATTTTCAGTCTTTGTTTCAATCCCAAAATTGTGTAAGTGTGAAGTGCATAAATCTAAGGCAAAAAATTCAAGATCAAATTATCTTTTCAATCTTACTTCCTTATCCTAAAATCTAAATAAGATCTATTATTTTGATTTGGTTTAAAAATTCATAATTTTAGGTCTTCCTGATTCTTAAGACAATCTTAATTTTGTTAAAAATAAATCAAAACTAATTCTCTTATTTCAAAAAGTTTTGTAAAAAGAAAAGAAAGAGTTTTTATATAAAAGAAAAAATTTAAAAATTTCCTAGAAAGAAGTGTAAAAGAAAATAACTATGTTAGTAAATCCTCCCCCACACTTATCTCATGCATTATCCTCAATGCATCGTGAATGTGTATATACATGAAATAAATGGGAAGAGAAGGAAATTACTTCATGGTGGTGACTCCGGTGGTGGTCTGATTGGGCCAAGCGTTGCTGCCCAATCAAAACATCGTGAATCTTTTAGAAACCTACCAGTGACCTCTCTAATACGAACTAGTAAAATATTGTAGAACTGTATGATCTTATTGAAAAGATTATCCCCATCCAATTTTCAATTTTAAAAAATAATTACTGAGTCATTTTCTTCGACATTCTTGTTCAACAATGAAGTGTGATTTTGAGAGATGATTGATTTGGACTCAAATGGAACAGGAACAAAAACCGATACCGACTCGGGAATTTGACTTAGATCAAGTCGAGATTCAAAATGAGAGTCAAAATTGGTTCAAAAATGGGGTCCAAATCAAACAATTGATGGTCACACACTTTCCCCATCACTGAGTATGATCATAAGATATTGGTGATTCAATTTCACATTGTACCGGTACAGGATTTAATGTTGACTATGGAATAGAGAAAAAAATCTGGTAAAGATACCGGAGTCATTATTGAATCAAAGAGTGAAATGGAGTTACCAACTTGAGGTTCAGGATCACTTTCAAGCTCAAGTTCAATTTCGAAAAAAGGATAACTTGCTAAAATGTCTCTCAAAATTTTGGGCAAGTTCAAAAGGATGTAAGGAAATTGAATCTTGATTTTCGTCCATGGAAGGAATGTGAATGATTGAAATGATCGATTCAGTTTCAGGAATTATAGGAATCAAAACTGGCTCAAAAACGTTACTTAGTTCATATAACACTACAGGAGTCGATATTGATTCAAGGATTGGACTTGAATTGCTAAATTGAAACTCCGGTTCACATTCATCTTCAAGTTCAATTTCAAGAAATAGATAACTTGCCAAACTATCAAGAGGTTGATGTTGGTCAAGTTCAGATTGGTATGATGAAATTGAAGCTGGATTTTCAAAATGACATGATTCGTAAGTCGTATGAACATTTGGTGGACATGGAAAGTCAATCATGTTTTGCATTATGCGCTCGGTCTCATGCATGAATTCCATAGTTTTTTCCCACAATGATTTTCTGATTAGACGGGAAAGGTGTTGTATCGTGGAGTTAATTTGCACACAAATATAGATATTCAAATGAAAGAGTTAAGGTTTAGAAACAACCTCGAGTGCTCCACAAATGTATGAAAGATGATTATTGATGTACCCTTTCTCATCTCCGTTATAGCATAGAGCTATACCGAGTCGATTCTCAGGGAGAGCTAGCGATGGAAGCATTACGGTCCGTAGTGAAGAAAGTAAACGAGAATTCTTCTATGCTTATAAGAATAAAAACAAATGGGAAAATGAAACGAAAGAATGGATGGATATATTCATAGTGGAAAATGTAAAAAGAAATCAAGATCAAGATTGGTTTTGGACTAACAACTAAAAAGAAAGTAAACTTGAAGAAGCAAACCATGACTAGCTTACCTTACTACCTTACCAACACTTACTAAACTCCGTGATAGTGAAGGCGTGCCTCATGTTGATTTCATCGGCGTAGGTTTGTCTTGCGTGTTGATCTAATTACTTTCTCATGTAGATGAAGGGTGGTTTAATCCATCGGAGAAGAGAAGACCATCCAACTTGCAAGATGAACTAAAGCAATCACCCATGAGTTAGTGAAGATGGTAAGGCTAGTGGTTAGCTAGTACATGGTAGAAAAATTAGCTACAAGCCATTAATGAAGAAAAGCAAAGCATGAAGTAAAAGTGCAAGAAAGTAAAGCAACAAGTAAAGAAAGCAAGTAAACTAGAAAATGCAAGAATAGAGAGAAGAGAATGGATCAATCCTTGCTTCACAAAGTGTCACTCCTTGATGTACACAAGCTTTCTCTCTCTTACAACTCTTTCTTTACAAAATTTCTAGGGAAGAAGAAGAGGGTCTAAAGAACTAAAACCTAGAGAAAAAACCTAGAAAAATACAAGCATCTACTAATTTCTCCTCTCTTCTCCATTCCGTCTTTTCTCGCAGGTCAGGTGCAGATATTTATAGGCTGAGAGAGAAGCTTCAAGAGCCCTTTCTGTTGGCGCAAAATCCGGATCTCAACAACCCTGGAACTGCCGCGAGCGCGCGGCAAGGGCGCGGCAAAACGGATTCTGTTGGGAAACAGAATTCTGTTGTAGGTTGGTTTGAGAGGTTGTTATCCACGTGGCCTTCTAGAATCTTCAATTGGCGCGCGGATCTCTCTGGATTCTGATTTCAAATCTTGGGCTTTATTTTAATCTTGGATTTAATCCCTTTAATTATTGCTAATTAAAGTGATTATTGGGCTTTCTCTCATTTGAGTGTGGACCTGCAAATATATAGAGAAGATGAGTAAAAATCATATATTTATTTGCAATATGCATGGGGATTATGTGGTAAAATATGCAATATTGTGTATCAATCACACCCCCACACTTATTCTTTTGCTCGTCCCGAGCAAAACAAAGAAAGAAAAACTATACTACAAATTTTATTACACCACTTTCGCAGGTGACGCGATTGCACTGAGCGTGTGCAACAAGCCGTTAAACCTCTAGGTTACCCTAGAGGAGGAGTGTTGTCTCCTGAGAGTTTTCAGCGGATTACACCCACAAAATCCATAAAGAAAGAAGACAAATGTTAGTGTTTTGAAAACGCATTTTGAAAGAGAAACATGTTTTCGAACTATTTTTGCAAAAATGTAAGTGATCTTAGGTCATAAGTCCACCTATAATCATTCTTTCTCAAACTTAGTCTCTATGCAAGATCTTGTCTTTAATTAAGGTAATAATTCAAAATTGGATTGAATACTTTATCCTTCATAAAACCTAGATAGTATGCACACCGTGTTCAGTGAAAATTTCTGGGATTTCAACTCCAACCATCAAGCCATTTATTTATTTATATATATATATATATATATTTTCTGCTTTTTTTTTCTTCCCTTAGTTTAGGCTTTCTAGTTTACCCTTGTAGCGAGCCTTTAACCGATGACTCCCAAACCAGACGGTCTTAGGGCACCAGATGAGAAAACATCCCTCGGGTTTAAGGTCTCGAGTAAAAAAGGCCACAAAACTAAAGGGGATTATTTATTTCCTTTACCACCGTTAGGCGTGAATAATAATGCTTCTTGAGGCACAATTCTCCAGCTTAATAGGTGATGTTTTATTTATATATTTTTTTTTCTTTTTCTTTTTTTTTTATTTATATGGCATTTTTGGTCTTTGTCTCCATCCCAAGAAATGTGTAAGTGTAAAGTGCATATTATCTAAGACAAAAAATTCAAGATAAAAATATCTCACCAATTTTTCTTACTTAGCCTATAATTTCAAGCAAGATCTATTATTTCAACTAGGTTTAAGATGTCATAATTAAGGCTTCCTTAATTCCTAAGATACATCTTAATTTTCTTAAAAATAGATCTAAACTTTGTCTCTTATTTCTAAAAGAAAAGGTAAAATCTAAAAGAAAGTGGAAATTCTATAACAAAAATAAAATCTAAAAGAAAATGGAAGACCTAAAAAGAAAAATAAAAATCCTAAAAAATAAAAAAGCCTATAAAGAAAATAAAAAATCCTATGTTAGTACATACCCCCCCATACCTATCTCATGCATTGTCCTCAATGTATGCAAGATAAAAAAAAAATAATGCATGAAATAGGTAAAAGATAAGAAACTACCCCCTCTGTCGCTTTGGACCCGCGGTGGTGCTAGGTCCAGCCGACTGTGATCTCCTCAGTGTCGCCTCAATGTTATCTAACCTAGAGGATTGCTCCTCTACCTTTTTCCTCAGTCTCACTTGCCCCCTAAAAATCTTCTTCATGCCCTTCCAGATGGAGGACATGAAGGCATGTGTATCATGTGGGGGTCCTGCCTCCAAAACTCAGGTTCATCTTCTTCCTCAAAACTCTCCTCAGAGGAGGACTCTACCGGTACATCCTCGGGCTGGACAGTAGGTGTCCAGACCGCATGCAAACAACTATTATACGAACTGGTAGGTCTCTTGGGTGCAACAAACACTCGGTCGAATGAATCAAAAACATCGTCTGGTAGGAAAGTCCTACATAGACGTGTAATCAAGATAGGATGGGAGTATTTGGCACCCCTAGTGCGTGAGGAATTGGCTATGAGTGCGTGGAAGATGACTTTATTCAAACAAACTGTGTGTTGACGAGTCATTAAATCATGTATAATTTGCAACACAGGTCTGTTGAATGTGGAGGTGTGGTCTAGCCCTAAAATATTGCGTTGGATCCAACGTCCAACGCAATGAACATTTCTAAACATGGTGCTAGCCTTCAGCCCACGATCCTGCTCAGTACAACGAGCCCCCATAACAGTCATGTAATCTATAAGCGGGAGAGGCTCGCTGTGTTGTGTGATGGATGGGACAGTAGTGACTTCCTCAAGAAGAGGAAGCGTGACAAGTAGGTCTCCTGTGGGCATGTGTACAGTGAACTGGTACATGTGTGGATCAATCGATGCTTGGTCAAGATGAGTGTAAAACATTGTCACCAGTTCGGGACAATAAAATGCATCGGTCTCAGTGTTGTCGTACACTAGCGAATACCAATTCCTTGCCCTAATTCTCTCTAAAAATACATGCCCATATCCATTCACATCACATAAAATCCGCCCAAAGTCTTTCTCAATAAAAATAGATGGTGCCATGATATGAATCAAGATCAAAAAGCAATAAAAAGGAAAGATTTGGAATTCGAACCGCCCCCGGAATTCGTGGGGGGAAGAAATTTGATCTCTGCAGTGGGTACAGAAAAATCTGATGAAGATGTAGCACCAGATCGGAGAAAAACGCTGGAGATCGACTGGATCAGAAATTGGCGCTGCTCAGGAATCGTCAGAAAAGCCGCGAAAGCTCGGCTATTGCCGTGGAGTTGCGGCAGAGTAAAGAAATCTGAGGAGAGGAAAACTTGCAGTGGCGGCGCTGGAGAAGGATTTTTGTAGATCTGAGATTATGTTTTCGTTTGAGGGAGGAATGTGTGGAAGAGGGGCTATTTATAGAAGGGAAAGAACTTTAGAATCCCACTTCTATCCCTAGGTTAAAAACGAATTTACCCTAGGGATTTGGAAGTTTTGAAAATAACTTTGACCCTAGGGACTTGGAATATGAGGAAACCTAGGAATTTAGAAAGATTTTGAATTTGGAAAGTGTGGAAACTCCTTTAAGCATAAAAATCCCTCCTCATTTTTTTATTTTTTTATTTTTAATTATTAATTTCTAAAAGAAGTGTAAAAGAAAGAAAATCTAAAAACTCTAAGTTAGTAAACCCTCCCCCACACTTATTTCATACATTGTCCTAAATGCATCATGATACATGTATGTATGAAACAAAATAGAGAGGGAAGGAGAAAAATTACCTTAAGGTGGTGGTTCCGGTGGTGGTCTGATTGGTCCACGAAACATGGCCCAATCATTATTACGTTGGGTTTTGAGGAACCCACCAGAAATATCATGAATATGACCCACTAAAAGATAAATCCATGGAAGATTTTTATTAAGTACATGTCCCCATCTAATTTCCAAATTTCTAAAATAATTTCAGAGTCAAATTTATCAAGATCCTTGTCCCAGAATGGATTATGAAATGATAGAATGGTCAACTTGGACTCGGGATGGATAGAAACTAACACTGACTCAGGAAGGTGACTGAAATCAAGTAAAGGTTCAGGAGTCGAAGTGAGTTCATGAATTGGGTCCAAGTCAAGAAAATGAAGCTCAAATCCACAATCATTTCCCCCAGATGGAATGTGACTATCTAAGATTAGTGATTCAAGTTCAGGAGGGTTGGGAATCAAAACTGACTCTAAAATGTTACTCAAATTGGGTAACAAAACAGGAGTTAATAATGATTCAGGTATTTGAACTAAATCACAAACTTGAGGGTCAAAGTCACATTCCACATTGAGTTCAATATCAAAAAATGAAGAACTTGCCAATTTGTCAATGGGATTTTCAGAAGTGTATAATTGGTCAAGTTCAAGATGATCCTCAAGGATGGGTGATTCAATTTCATTATGAATTGGGACAGGATCCAAAGTTGACTCCGGGAAAAGATTGATGTCAGGTAAAGATACCGGAGTCATTATTGAATCAGGAAAAAGAATTGAATCACTAAGTTGGAGTTCAAGATCACATTCCTCATGTAGTTCAATTCCACAAAAATGAGAACTTGCCAATTTATCAATGGGATTTTCAAAAGCAATGAATTGGTCAAGTTCAACATGATCATCAAGAAAGATTGGTGATTCAATTTCACAATGGATGGTACTGGATTTAATAATGACTCGGGAAATGAAGTGAATTTATGTGAAGACACCGAAGTTATAATTGAATCAGGAAGTAGAATTGAATTATCAAGTGGAAGTTCAGGATCATGTTCATGTTCAAGTTCAATTTCAGTAAAAGGAAAACTTGCCAAAATGTCAATGGGATCTGAAGTTTGGACAAGTTCAGGTGAGTGTGCTGAAATTGAATCTTGATTTCCAAAACTACATGACTCTTTGGCTCGGACAGAATGGTTAGTGACATTAGAAATAGGATGAGAATGAAGAGTTTGGATCATCAA
The DNA here is from genome assembly GCA_038442645.1 of Agave tequilana. NCBI lineage: Eukaryota > Viridiplantae > Streptophyta > Magnoliopsida > Asparagales > Asparagaceae > Agave > Agave tequilana. Next base: position 37,292 of record JAVJIF010010920.1, on the reverse strand, counting down.
CTCTACGTCACGATTACGAGTATTTTGAGTCTGAGTCAAGAATTCATGCATCTTTTGACAATTCATTGGTTCATCATTTTGTGGAAAAGATGAAGTGTTGTTTTGGAATTGGTGATGAAATTGTGAGTCAAAAATGTGTGGTGATGGAAGAATGGACTCACACAAGAGATCTTTACTCGTTTCCAAGGCAAATGGTTGTTCATTAGGAAAAGGTGGAAGTGAGTAAGACTCTTGAAAATACTGTGGAATTTGAGGGGCAAAGTTTCTTGACGTTGTTACTCAGCCCTCTGAAGATTGCTTCTAAACTCCTTAGTAACTCAGATTTTTCTTCAATTGATGGTTCAGAAAAAGGAGTATAAGAAGCGAAATCGGGGAATGAATGTTGTGTATAAGGTGAATATGGTGGACAAGGAATTTGAGAATTTGACTCGGGGTACGTGAATCCCCAATGACTCGGTGAAGAGTTGAAATTATTATGGAAATTATAATTATTAGATGGGGGGTATGGGTCATATTGATTCGGATAAGGCCAACCCGGTGATTTGGTTGGTGCATATTATAAAACACCGGGTTGGAATTATCCGAATAGAATGGAGTTGGTGTGAAATATGGATTCATGTTCGGATTGAAAGAATTATTATTGTTGAATTCCATATCACAAACAATCACAAACAAAAAAGAAAAATCAAACAACAAACAAAAAGAAAAGAAAAAAAAATCAAAACCAAGCCAAAAGAATGGTTGACCTAGACCTAGACGACTCCTAACTGATTAGATCGTCCACGGGAGGTTTAGTGTAGACGTAGACCACAAGTTAATCAGCCAGGGAAGGGCAAGGTTGGTGGGAGGTTTTCTGTCAGAGACGTTCCTTAATTAAGTAACCAGCAACCTTCGGGCTTTCGGCCCTCAATCCCTTTCCTAGACACTGATTTTGCAAGAGTCTATTTCTAACACTTTTCCCCCTTAGGATAATCTCCTAGATGAGTCCGAGATGTCCCTAGGGCCAACGTCTACTTTTATTAAATTAGGCTTGGGTTAGTGAGTGCTGGGATTGTGGTTTTTGGGCTAAGGAAAGGGTAATGAAATCCCCCACCTTATCTTATTTATAGGTTATGCCCTTAAAAATGAATTGTGCAAGTGTACAAAAATATATAACTAGAATTCACTCAAAGCATGAAAATCAAGCAAGAGATGATTCCTAGTCTATATGTAATGCAAAACGTACCTTGCCTCCAGCACTCTTCAACAGTAAAAGTAAAGGAATTGAAAGACACGTGCCTAGAATGCAAATGTCTAAACAATTTTTAACAATTTCAACCAATTTTTTACTGTTGATTAAATTAGCAGGTAATAGGTGAAAAATACAGAAATTCAAGTATAGCAGCAGATGTATTTTGCAGAATCAGAGCCCCTGCAGAAATTAGGTCAGTAGTGATCTCCTTCTTGCCGCAGAACCGCGGCTTTTGCCGTGGGAACGCGGCAATTCAGAAGGCTTCTGGTCTCTGCTTTCGAGAGCAGAGGCCCAGAGCCACTTATATGTATTCTGCAATGCAAATTTTTTTGTTTTCTTCACCTGTAACCTGTAACAGAGAAGAAGATTCGTTTAGTTCTTCACTTTAAAGAAAATCCATTGCTCTCCCCGGCAACGGCGCCATTTTTTGATTAGACGGGAAAGGTGTTGTATCGTGGAGTTAATTTGCACACAAATATAGATATTCAAATGAAAGAGTTAAGGTTTAGAAACAACCTCGAGTGCTCCACAAATGTATGAAAGATGATTATTGATGTACCCTTTCTCATCTCCGTTATAGCATAGAGCTATACTGAGTCGATTCTCAGGGAGAGCTAGCGATGGAAGCGTTACGGTCCGTAGTGAAGAAAGTAAACAAGAATTCTTCTATGCTTATAAGAATAAAAACAAATGGGAAAATGAAACGAAAGAATGGATGGATATATTCATGGTGGAAAATGTAAAAAGAAATCAAGATCAAGATTGGTTTTGGACTAACAACTAAAAAGAAAGTAAACTTGAAGAAGCAAACCATGACTAGCTTACCTTACTACCTTACCAACACTTACTAAACTCCGTGATAGTGAAGGCGTGCCTCATGTTGATTTCATCGGCGTAGGTTTGTCTTGCATGTTGATCTAATTACTTTCTCATGTAGATGAAGGGTGGTTTAACCCATCGGAGAAGAGAAGACCATCCAACTTGAAAGATGAACTAAAGCAATCACCCATGAGTTAGTGAAGATGGCAAGGCTAGTGGTTAGCTAGTACATGGTAGAAAAATTAGCTACAAGTCATTAATGAAGAAAAGCAAAGCATGAAGTAAAAGTGCAAGAAAGTAAAGCAACAAGTAAAGAAAGCAAGTAAACTAGAAAATGCAAGAATAGAGAGAAGAGAATGGATCAATTCTTGCTTCACAAAGTGTCACTCCTTGATGTACACATGCTTTCTCTCTCTTACAACTCTTTCTTTACAAAATTTCTAGGGAAGAAGAAGAGGGTCTAAAGAACTAAAACCTAGAGAAAAAACCTAGAAAAATACAAGCATCTACTAATTTCTCCTCTCTTCTCCATTCCGTCTTTTCTCGCAGGTCAGGTGCAGATATTTATAGGCTGAGAGAGAAGCTTCAAGAGCCCTTTCTGTTGGCGCAAAATCCAGATCTCAACAACCCTGGAACTGCCGCGAGCGCGCGGCAAGGGCGCGGCAAAACGGATTCTGTTGGGAAACAGAATTCTGTTGTAGGTTGGTTGAGAGGTTGTTATCCACGTGGCCTTCTAGAATCTTCAATTGGCGCGCGGATCTCTCTGGATTCTGATTTCAAATCTTGGGCTTTATTTTAATCTTAGATTTAATCCCTTTAATTATTGCTAATTAAAGTGATTATCATTTGAGTGTGGACCTGCAAATATATAGAGAAGATGAGTAAAAATCATATATTTATTTGCAATATGCATGGGGATTATGTGGTAAAATATGCAATATTGTGTATCAATCATTTTCCTTTGAGTTGTTCTAGAAAAGAACTACATGAATTTTGGAAATTTTGTGGACATGATGAGGCTACCATTTTTTCAAATTATTTTTGGGCCTCTATCACTTCTTCCAAACTCCTTTCCAATGATGATTTTTCTTCAATTGATGGTTACGAAAAGGGGTATATGAATCAAAAATTGGGGAATGAATATTGTGAAAAGTGTGGACAAGATGGTTGAAAATTTGACTCGGGGGAGGTGAATCCCCATGAACTCTGTGAAGATTGAAAATTATTTTGAAAATTATAGTCATAGGATTGGGGATATGGGTCATATTGAGTCAGATAATCCCAATCCGACATATATGGTTGGTTCATATTGTACATAGCCGGGTCGAAGTTATCTGAGTTAAATGAGGTCGGGGTGAAAAATAGATTCATATTATGATTGAAAAAATTGTTGTTGTTAAAATCTATTTCACAATTTAGAAAAAAGAAAACAAACAAACAAAGAAAGAAAGAAAAAGAAAAAGAAAACAAGCCTATGCCAGGGTTAACTTAGATCCTAGACGACTCCTAACTGGTTAGACTGTCCATGGGGAGTATATTGTCAGAATTTGACCACGAGTTAATCGGTCAGGTAGGGGAAAGATCAGTGGGAGGTATCCGTGTCGGAGCAACAGGCCCAATTATGCCAAACCACTGTTCTTCAAGGTTTCGCCTCTCAATTCCCAACCTTAGACACCAATTTGATAAGAGTCAACTTCTAACAACTTTTCCCTTAGGTCAATCTCTTAAATGGGTTTGAGATGTCCCTAGAGGCCAACGTCTAGTACATTTTATTTAGTCTTAGGTTGTGTGAGTGAGGAGGTGATTTTTGGGCTAAGAAAGGGTAATGACTTCCCCACCTTATATTGTATTGGGTTTTGCCCTTAAGTTCAGTTCATGCAAGTGTGCAATGTAGATAAGAATGAACACACAAAGAGAGTAAATCACCCACGTGTTTGTCCTAGCTATATGCAATGCAATATGTACACCTCCATCAAGATCACAACAACACAAGAATAAAATACAGTATATTGGAATTAAAATCGATACGTGCCTAAATGTAAATGTCTAAACCGTTTTAAAACATCCAATTAGCGTATTTTAGTTCTTAAAATTATTACAGTACACAGGTAATATAAAAAAAAGTAGCAGCAGAATATAAGAATATACAATAATTTACCCAACCATACAAAAGCAAGTGTGAATTTCTGCAATGTTAAAACTTTAACCTGCACACCAAAATACAAAGAAGAAAAGTTAACAAAACATGAAATCAAACCGTCCCCATTCCCGGCAACGACGCCAAAATTTGATCGGGAAAAACCGCGCACGAAAAGTGTATGTTTTGAAATCAAGAGTTAAAGTGTGTGTACTTTGGCTTTCTCGATACTTCCGTTATAGCATAGAGGCTAAACGGGTCGAATCCATAGGGATGGGAAGCGATAGAAGCTTTACTAGAATGTTCATGTGTGTGTTAAAGTTTCTTCAACGTTTTAAAGAATCAAAAGAAAATAAAACAAAGAATGAAAAGAGAAGAGTACGGTGAAACACGAAGAAGTGAGAAATATAGAAAAGATGGTATTTGTGGTTTTTGGTATATTTCTATAATAAAGTAAAAAGGAAAGAAAACCCATGGCTCCTAATTACTAATGGCTGCACTAACATGCTAACCTCTTAGTGATAATTGCCTCACATGTATCCTTGACCATCACTAGCTCTTGGTTCAAGAGCATTTCAAAGCATAACCCATATGTTAACTCATCACATCCAAACTCAACAAACAAGTGCAAGCTACACTTAAACCATCAAAACTAAACAAGAGTAAGTATGGAATAAAGTATTGTTAGCTTGTTAGAGAGTTAGGATGTTAGAGTGTTAGAATCCATCATCATGAGCCATCAATGGCTCTTGCAAGAGCAAGAGGCGATTAGATTCATGTGGATTATCAAGTAAGAAGTTAGCAAGTTAGTGGTTAGTAGTTAGTTGCCATGAGAGAAAATTAGCTAAGTATGTAAAAGGAGTTAGAGAGAAGAAAACAAAGAGAGGTAAAGAGAGAACTTTCATAGATTGTCACCTTCTATTACAAGCACTCTTGCTTTCCAACCATGTACCACTCTCTCTCCTATTACAAGATTTACAAGAAATGAAAAATACAAAGGAGAAAGAAGAAGAACAACTAAACTAAACTACCCTAAACTACAACAAGGAGAAAAACCCTAAAAAACTAACCTAAAAAACCTCAAATCTTTTCCTCCTCATGCTCTTGTAATCCCAGGGTATTTATAGGCAAAACTGGGCACCAGGATACAGGTACAGAGCGGCGCGTCAAATCTTGGCACGCGGCTCCACACCAGAGCCGCAAAAACGTCGCCCAATCGCGTTTTCGCGGCTGTACCAGGGCAGCGTGCGCAGCGCCGCTTGCTGCGCGCCGCCCGCTTGTTCCCCTATCGGCTGTATATCTTGGTTTCTAGATTTGGGCTTCCGGTTTTGATGAAACCACCCTCCAAAGTCAATAGCTATCTTTATAGGCTTTTAATCACCAATTAAATGGTGATTTTGGGTCTTCTTCTTCATTTTATGCCATGGATCTAGAAACATGTAAGAGGGGTATTATTAACAGAATTTAATATTAAATAAATATGAAAATATGGTATGAAATATGCAATTTTAGAGATTAATCATAGAGCAGTGGCTCGAACCTCGAAATATATCCTTGTGTTTGCGTTTGGATCTTTCTCTCTAACTCTCTTTCTCTCTTATATCTGAAATCACCTAGAGGGGGGTGAATAGGTGATAATGCTAATCAATGCACAAATTTAAAATGATATGATGCAACGATCACTTGAAATAAGATTAGAAGCCGAATACCCCGTGAAGAGCTCTGAACTCCTTCCTCGTGATTCCTCTAAATAAGAGTTTGAGGTGCGCAATGCAATCTTGTTGTGAGAGTATTGATCGACAATATAAGAATGAATGGAAAACAAGTAAATAAAACAAGTAAAAAAATCGCAAACACAGAGATTTGTTTCGAGGTTCGAGCACCCAGCTCTACATCCCCGCCTTCACCCAGAAAGATTTCCGATCCACTAGAATTTCCACAAAAGATTACAACCACTAGGGAGTACCCAACTCCTCAATCACACTCCTCTAGTCCAGAGGTAGTGGAGCCACAAATACAATAATCACTGGATGATCAAAAGACCGCAAACTCTCTCTTGAAAACTTTCTTTACAAAAACCCTAGAGAATAATATATAAGATTGAAGCTCAAGATTTTGTAAGTGATATAAAAATAGAAGAGAGATTTTAAGAACTAAAAACTTTCAGAAAACTTTTGAAAATAATAGCCCAAAACTTAAACAAAGCTCTTTCTCAAGAAAACTCAAAACTTTTGATCTTTGAATTTGTTGTTGTGAAAACCTCTACCCTAATGACCCCTTTATATAGGATTTAGGAAGAGTAAACATAGAAAACTTTTACCTAAATAAAAGAGGAAGAAATTGACCCTCTAATACAGCTAACCATGTTTTTTTTAAACTTAAACACGTTTTAAAAATATGTTAAAAATCAGCCTCCAGAAAATTAGCCATTACTGCCAATCTGGCAGATTGGTCAACTTTGAGCACATTTTTCAGGCTGCAAACGTCCAAATTCAGAATTAGGCATATAGGAATAATTTGTAAATCTTTAAGTCTTATTTTTAATGCAACTAAAATCATCTCAATATCATTTTTTATTAGAAAGATATCAATAAAACACTGACAAGTATCAAATCAGAAACTGTAAGCTGTTTTCAAAACAAGAACAGAGTTCAACAAAATATTTGATATCTTTAACATTTGAATCTGAAAATGATTATTGAATTAGAAATTTAGATCTGAAAATTATCTTTGAAATGCAAGTTAAATCATGTTATTTGAATATAAGAATAAAAAGTTATGACAAGAAATGTAAAGGGTGTCAAGCAGATCAGCAGAACTAAAAGTGGTTCAAATCCAAAACCCGATATATGTACTTGAAATCCAAAACCGGTTAAACCAAAAACCAAATGTATTAACTTTGTGTGTGTGTGTATTTGAGCTTCAAACGTATATACTATTCTTTAACAAAACAAACTATATGAGTCTACAAGTAGGAGTCTCTGATAGTTGATGTTGAACAACGTTTGAGCTAAACCCTAATATCCCATGCTTGAGAACTCTTGAGCCATCAATACCTGTATCAACCTGAAATTCATTCTTTAACTTCTATTAGTACCAAATAGCTTTTATATGGTTTGTTATCATCAAAACACATAACCCGGGGATTGTAACCTTTGGGCCAACAATCTCCCCCTTTTTGATGATGACAAAACATAAAAGCTATAAAATAAAATATAGGAGGGAGGTAAAAGCTCCCCCTCAAATGATGCTCTATTTTATTAAGTACAAAACATGAAAACATATACATGTATGAACATGTACAAAACATGAAACCTACATATTGAGATAAACATGTACAAAACATGAACATGTACAAAATATGAAAACATATACATATATGAACATGTACAAAACATGAAACCTACCAATACTTCTCCCCTTTTTTGTCATACATCAAAAAGGGTTAGGAAACAACCAATAAATAATATATGCATAAACAAGATATAAACATGCATACATGCATATATAAACTCAAATATCTCTTCCCCTTTTTGTCAATTCATCAACAAAGGGGCTAAGGAAAAAACAATCAATTGTCATATCATCAAATCTTAAAGATCAAAACTTAAGTTTTTTTTATACCAATTTAAAATTTTTGATAAACATATTGATACCAATTGATAAATATTGATACTAATTAAAGGTAAAAACTAAATTTTTAGATAAACACTAAAATCATTTTGCAATAAGGATACGAAATAGAGAATAATATCAATTTAAGATCATTGATACTAATATTGAAAATTTTAGCATATATCAAACCAAAGTATTTTACATCATAAATGGTGGGAGTAAGATACCAATTTAAAATGAAAACTGATACAAATTGAAAATACAACCAATACCAATTTTACATAAAACCAATTTAAAAACAAGAATTTTCTCCCCCTTTATGAAATACTAAAAGAAACAATGCATAAGCTTGTAATAGATACTAATTAAAAATAATTGACATGATGAACTAAATTAAGCTTAGCAAACATAATTTGTACTTTTTCAAAAAAAAATTGTAAAGACATGTGAAACAAGTACAATCAAATCATATATATGTATTTATGGATATACTAATTGAAATATGAGGCATACATATATAGAAAACACATATGAGTATACAAACATATGAAATATCAATTTTGATACCAATAAAAATATAATGAGGATCAAGTGTATAACTCATACTTACCACCCCTTATCATGCACAAGTTTAAAAGATATTCAAGAAGGGTATACAAGGCATGGTCGCCCATCCAACCACCCTTAAAAGGTAGGGGTTTTCAAAAATTATGATTTGAAAGTAAATAGGCATAGTTTGAAAACTCTGCCTTTTTGAAGAATAGAAACTAGTTTTAAAGATATTTTTAAAAACTAGTAAGAAATTCTTCAAAATATGAAACCAAATCATATATACCATGAAGACATGAAAATCACATAATAATTGACACTCAAAGTTTATAAAGCACATATATGCTCAAGAAACAAAAATCATGAGTAAATAAGAATAATGTGAGTGTAAGAATCATGTAATCACAAAATCATGGGAATAGACAATTAAGCTCAATATGAAATTCCTTTATAAACATGAAAAACATGAAACTTTAATTTTCACCAAAATAATTCCAACTTCAAGGCATATGTATGTTTTGTCTAAATCTAAAGGTATACATACACATCCCTAAACACAAATGAGTCCATAATAAAAATTTGCGTGAAAAGTAAATGACTCAAGGGTATACATGTATATCTAAAGTTTTAAACTAAAATTAACATATACATGAAAAACATGTACAAAATAGGGAATACAAGTTGAAATGCACTAATCATCAAAACTAGGCTATACTAGTACATCTAATGGGTACAAATGAGCATTTAAGTACAAATATATAAGAATCAATTGTGGCTCATTAGTTGTACAAGTATATACACAAGCTTTAATGAAGGTTACATTTAAACATTTAATCAAAACATGATCATAAAATAAAATATAAATCAATATGATCATTAGGCTAAATGTACAAGTCTTAGAGCAAGGATATACATAATAGTTAAAATAAAGTGATAACACAAAATATGGATCCATATTAACATGGTGTATCTCAATTACTATACGTGTATGTCACAAGTCTAATTAACATGGCATTTAACATAATAATCATTAAAACATGACATGCTAAAAATTACTAATATGAAAGCATGTAAACGAAATGAGGAGTTAGAGATCGTTACCAAAACTAAGAGGGCATATCTCTATATCTTCAAACTATGGTGGTCCTCCCACCAAACTCCCCTTGAAAGTGATGCATCCAAAAGTGTCACCGTTTAGCTCGGAACGCATTCACCTCAAGGCACCAACAACTCTCACGTCATGTGAGAGCCCACACCTATATTAAATAGACTAGGAGTGGATTTTGGTACCCATATTTTCTTGGGTCCTAATACGTTAGTGTTTCGAACCCAAACATGATTATTCATACTATTTATATGATCATAACAAAATTTGGCTAAATGACCATTCCGGCCACAATAAGTACATTTATAAATTCTTCCATATTTAAAAGCATGAGCATGTGGTTTATAAACATGTGAATTGTGAGCATGAGTAGTTTTAGCATGATTGACATGTGATGTGTTGGCATGATGAACATGTGAAGTTTTGGCATGAGATGTTTTATCATTTTAGCATGTGGAGTGTGCATATACTTCTTTGAAAATATTTCTTCTAATTTAGTATTATTAAAAGCACATTCTTTTAAAATATTTCCCAAATCATTGATTTTAGATTTTAACATGAAAAATTCATTTTCATCAATTTTAGGATATTTAGCTTTACAAGCAACTCTATAGGCATCAAAATCTCTTTGTGTTGAAATAAGATTAGAAGATAGTTCATCCTTTTCTTTTGAAGAAATGACAAGTTGATTTTTAAGCATTTCAATTTCCTTTTTCAATTTTGAACACTCTTCCTTTTTATCATCAAAACTTTCTGAAAGTTCAACGAAAGCATGTACTAACATTTCTCTACTTATTTCACTTTCATCATCAAGTGGTTGGGTAGTTACCTTAGGTGTATTTGCCATGAAACACACATTTGCCGTGTCGACTTCATCTTCGGATTCACTTTCCGAATCCCAAGTGGCTTTGTACACCTTCTTTTCAACCGGCCTCTTTGCTTCAAGGAGGAGGATATCTTTTTCTTGAAATCTGGACAATCGGCCATGATATGTCTGGGTTTCTGACAGTTGTAGCATATGATCCTTTTCTCCTCCTTCCCTTCCCATCGCCTTCTATAGTTGAGCTTATTCTTGTGGTACATTTTCTTTACATTTCTCACAAGGAGAGATAGCTCTTCATTATCTTCTTCATCTTCTTCATCATCGTAGTTGGTGGAAGAAGACTTGAAAGGTATAGACTTTTTCTTTTGAGGTACCGCTTCTTCTCTAGCCTTCTTCTCCATCTCATGAGTCTTAAGATTTCCAATAAGACTTATGAGCTCCATCTCAACTTTGTCATTCAACTCCTTCAAGGTGGTAGCTTTGATTTCCCATGACGAAGGAAGAGCACGAATCACTTTACGCACCTTTTGGTCGTTGCTTATTTCATCACCTAGAGAAGAAAGAGCATTTGTAATCTTAGTAAACTTGGTAATCATATCATCAATAGATTCATCTTCTAGCATTCTAAAACTTTCATATTAGGAACGCAAGAGATCTATTTTAGCTCTCTTGACATGTGATGTTCCCTCATGAGTGACCAATAAGTGTTGCCAAATCTCATAGGCGGATTTGCAATGGATAACCCGTGTTAAGTCATCCTCATTCAAAGCTAAAAGTAGGGCATTTTGAGCCTTTGAATTAGCATCAAATTCCTTGAAGGTAAGTTCGGACCAAGTGTCCTCCTCACTTTCGGGTCTACTATAAGGCTTGGTCAAGGACTTAGCAACTAGACTACCTAGAGATTGTAGAAAAATGGTCATCCTAACTTTCCATATGGGAAAGTTGAGTCCATCAAATTTGGGAGGGGTCTTAATGTTATCGGCCATTAATTGGTAGTGAAAAGTGCATTTTTATCATTATATTTACCATCACATTTTCATATTTATTCCTATAATTCTGCACATTTACTAATATTTTATGATTTATTGTGTGCAGGCCTTGAAATATTAAAATAAAGAAATAAAGCTTAAAAAGAAGCCCAAAAGCCCATATTCAAGCCCAATGTAAAAGTTGCAAATATCAATTGCCAAAATTGCAAATACCAAGGGCAAAAATTGCAAATTCTAAAAGAAGAGGGAAGGATAGACTTCTATTCAACCCTAAATACTTGCAGGATGAGGATAAAAGCCAAAGAAGGAGAGTGCAAGGATGAAATTCGTTTTAAAAGAGATTTGGGATCTAGGTAACTTGCTTCCCAAGTTATCACGAAATCCCAAGATCAAGAGTCAGGATGCAGCTTCCAGAAGGAAAAACTCAGATGGACGGACCAGGGGAGGCCACGCGCCAAAGCGCGTGGCCAGCCGCCACAATATGGCCGCGGAAACGCGGCCCAAGCCGCGTTTCCGCGGCAAAGTAGATAAGCCAGGGCAACGGGTTTTGTAGGGGAGTTGTACCGGGACTCTGCCTCCTTCTGCACCTATAAATACCCCTGCAGTGCAACCGAGAAAGGCGTACAGAAAATACAGAGCAGATTCTAGGGTTTCTTAGGCTAACTTGTAGTTTAGGTTAGATTTTATTTTCGTTTTTCTTTTGTAAATTTTGTAACTGAGAGTGGAGGAAGCTTTCATGGAGGAAGGAGTCCATGCTTGTACTGAGGTGATAGCGGTGTAAGCCTACTTTTCTTTCATTGTTAATGAAATCCACTTGAGGTTTGTTTGTGTTCTTTTATTCTTGTTTATTCTTGTGTTCTTTTATTCTTGTTTATTTATGTTCTTCTATCCTTGTTCTATTCTTCTATTTCTGTTTTCTTCTATTTTCTCTCTAATGTCTTGTGAACCATGAGACCCAATTGCGTTGAGACTGCCTAGCCGAAGAAGAGCCCTTGATGGCCTATGGAGATGAACAAACCTTCGTTAGTTTGTCTTTTATTTTCATAGTGTAGATTAAGAAGGTGGACGATCCTATACGCCATACTTGTACGCCTTCCAAGACAAGGTAAGTCATCGCACGGATCAAAGGTAAGCAAGGTAGAAGAGGTATGTATGTATAGTTTTCTTTCTTTCTAAATTTAGTTTAGATCACCAACTCACATCATTCTTTTCTTCCCACTTCATTGTAAATATCATTGTAAATAATAAAAATAAATAAAAAAGAGATAACTTACTTAAACGCTTCCATCGCTAGTCCCTCCCTGAGGATCACGACCCGCATAGCCATTGCTACAGCGGATTAGAATTGAGCACCTTGCACATCTTGTTTTAAATTCTGATATTCTCTATTTTGTGTGCAGGAAAATCTCAATCAAAACATTGGCGCCGTTGCCGGGGAGGGACGGTAAGTTTATCTCTAAAAAAAAATTTAATTATTAACTAATTCGTTTATTCTTTTCTGTTTGCAGGTTTGGAGAACAGAAAAACAATAGCAGAAGTGGACATATAGCAACTCTGTGCCTCTGCCCTAGAAGGCAGAGCAGCAGAGCCTACTTATCTGCTGCGCAAACGCGGTAATAGCCGCGGATCCGCGGCAATAGTAGTGAACTACTGACGTATCTTTCTGCAGGTTGCTAAAAAGTGCAAGATTTGTTTTCTGCTCTGTTAAAATTTGTTCTGTGATAAACCTGTATACTGCTAATTAATTCAACAGTAAGATATTTGTTGTAAAAGATAAAAATTGATTAGACGTTTGCATCCTAGGCACGTGTCTTTTCAATTCCTTTATTTTACTGTTGAAGAGTGCTGGAGCAAGGTACGTTCGCATTTCATATAGAATAGGACTCATCTCTTGGTTGATTGCTTTCAATGAATCTTATTTACATACCATGTACACTTGCACAAATTTATTCTAAGGGCATAACCCATTAACAAGATAAGGTGGAGATTTCATCACCCTTCCTTAGCCCAAAAATCATATCCCAAGCACTCACTAACCCAAGCCTAACTTAAAATTAGTAGACGTTGGCCCTAGGGACATCTCGGACTCAATTAGGAGATTATCCTAAGGGGGAACAGTGCTGGAAGTTGACTCCTGCCAAATCAGTGTCTAGGAAGGGGATTGAGGGCCGAAAGCCCGAATATTGGTGGTTATTTAATTAAGGAACGTCTTTGACAGAAAACCTCCCACCACTCTTGCCTTGACCTGGCTGATTAACTTGTGGTCAAAGTCTGCACCCTACCTCCCGTGGACAGTCTAACTAGTTAGGAGTCGTCTAGGTCATAAGTCTACCCTAACTTAGGATAGAATTTTTTTTTTCTTTTTTGTTTGCTTATTTGTTTGTTTTCTTTTTCTTTGTTTGTGTTTGTGTGATATGGCCTATAACAACAATTTTTTCAACTTTAATGAGAATTCATATTACACACCAACCTCTTATTCGGATATTACCAACCCGGTATATCATAACTTTGACCAACCTAGTGTGCCAGATTGGTCTTATCCGAATCATTACATGCCTCAGTCCCAATACTATGAACAAGATTGGAATAATCATCACTACTCTTCACAGAGTCAATGGGGATTCAATACCCTGAGCCATATGGTCAACCACCTGTTCAACTATTATCTTTATATACGTCTCTTCCCACATCACCAAGGTATCAGTCCACCATTGATCTATTCGATGGGTTAGAAGAAAAAGTGGAACGGTTGCAAGATATAATGAATGATCAAATTTTTAGACTTTTCAACATTCTTGACCAAGTTGATAGGAACCAAGAATCATTCTGTCTAGAAGACCTTGATCAAAATTCAATTTCATCACATCAATATGAACTTGATCAATCCCAATCCTTGGACAAATTGGCTAGTTTTAATTTCAATGAGATTGAATTAGATTGTGAATGTGAACCCGATCCCCAACTTTGCGATTCAGTTTCCATTTTCGAATCTATGTTGACTCCGGTATCCTTACCCAATTTGGACCAATTTTCTGAGCCAACATTTATTCCTATACCCATAGATAATGAAATTGAATCACCCATTTTTGATGATCATCATATTGAACTTGACCAATTTCATACTTTTGAAAGTCCCATTGACAAATTGGCAAGTTCTCATTTTTATGAGATTGAACCTAATGAAATATGTGACCTAGATTCTCAAATCTATGATCAAGTTTAAATTCCCGAATCATTATTGACTCCTATTTTGTTACCCGACTTAGGTAATATTTTAGAGTCAGTTTTGATTCCCACACCTATCATTCCTGAACTTGAATCACCAATATTGAGTCACATTCCATTATGGGAAGATGATTGTGGACTTGAGTTTTAACTTCTTGACTTGGACACACTCCTTGAACCAAGCTCGACTCCTGAACCCTTAGTTGATTTAAGTTTCTTTCCTGAGTCGGTATTCGTTCCTGAACCTATCATTCTTGAGTCCAAGTCAACCATTCTACCAAGTCACATTCTTTTGTTGGACATAGGTATAGACCATGCCTCTGTGATGATTTTTCAGGACTGGTCATGTAAAGGGAGTAAGTTTCACGAGAGGATCTTCCATGATCCTATTCATTCTGGGGACTGTAAATATGTAAATAAAAAAGAGGTCAATAAAGGTAGGTCCCGTGAACTACCACATTATCTTGATTGGGCCGCCTTTCGTGGACCAATTAGACCACCACCGGAACCACCACCTTGAGGTAACTTCTGCCTTCCCTTCGTCTTTTTCATGCATATATGCATTCATTCATACATTGAGGACAATGCATGAGATAAGTGTGGGGGTGGGCTTTACTAACATACTAACATAGTTAGAAACTAACAAAAATTTGCTAATAAAAAAAATTTTCTAAAAAAAAAAAATAATAAAAAGGACAATATTTTGACTTATCTTTTGAAAGAAATCTAAGTTAGTTTTAAGGATTAGGAAAATCATGATTAGGATTTCTAAAAACTTGATCAAAATAAATAAATTGTTTAAATTTTAGGTATAGGAGGAGAAATTGAATAAATAATTAGTCATGATTTTTACCTTAATGAAATGTGCATTCCTAGTGCATATATAGGATTCCAAAACAAAGACCCTTGTGCCTCATAAAAAAATAATAATAATAATATATATCACTAATTAAGATGGATACATGTGCCTCAAGAAGCATAAGTGTTCACGCCTAAAGGTGAGGTTCTGAATAAAATAAAGCCCTTAGTTTTGTGGCCTAGTTCACTCGAATTTGAGTCCGCGGGGTGTTTTCTCACCTGGTGCCCTAAAACCTACCGGTTTGGGAGCCACCGACTTTAAGTTCGCTGCATGGGTAGATTAAAAAGCCTAAGAAAACTGAGAAATATTATATATGTATTAACACATCTAGTAGTCAATTAATTAGGTATGAGGGCCTCAAGAAGCCTTGATACCTACACGAAAGAAAATTAGATGAGTTATACATACTAAAAAAAAATTTATTAACACATCTAATAGTCAATTAGTTAGGTATGAGGGCCTCAAGAAGCCTGATACTTACACGAAAGAAAATTAGATGAAGTTATAAAAATAATAAAGAGGCATGAGAGTCTAAGTTAAGGAATTCCTAGCAAAGTTACAAGGATGCATATGATTTTTGGTAACGAAAAGACTATACAAACATTCAATTTTGATCCTTACCTAAAATAAATAACAATTTACTTTATAAAAGACTAAGTTTAAGAATGAATAAAAATGAGGATCCTAAAAACTTATAGATTACTTAGTCTTTTTAAAAGTATTTCAAATATTTTTCTTTTTATGGATTTTGTGGGTGTAATCCGCTGAAAACCCTCACGAGACAACACTCGTCCTCTAGAGTAACCTAGAGGTTTAACAGCTTGTTGCACATGCTAAGTGCAACCGTGATTCCTACGAAAGTGAGTTAGCTAGTTTAGTTTTTCTTTTTCTTTTTGATTTTTACTCGAGGACGAGCAAAAAGATAAGTGTGGGGGTGTGATTGGTAGTGAAAAGTGCATTTTTATCATTATATTTACCATCACATTTTCATATTTATTCCTATAATTCTGCACATTTACTAATATTTTATGATTTATTGTGTGCAGGCCTTGAAATATTAAAATAAAGAAATAAAGCTTAAAAAGAAGCCCAAAAGCCCATATTCAAGCCCAATGTAAAAGTTGCAAATATCAATTGCCAAAATTGCAAATACCAATGGCAAAAGTTGCAAATTCTAAAAGAAGAGGGAAGGATAGACTTCTATTCAACCCTAAATACTTGCAGGATGAGGATAAAAGCCAAAGAAGGAGAGTGCAAGGATGAAATTCGTTTTAAAAGAGATTTGGGATCTAGGTAACTTGCTTCCCAAGTTATCACGAAATCCCAAGATCAAGAGTCAGGATGCAGCTTCCAGAAGGAAAAGCCCAGATGGACGGACCAGGGGAGGCCACGCGCTAAAGCGCGTGGCCAGCCGCCACAATATGGCCGCGGAAACGCGGCCCAAGCCGCGTTTTCGCAGCAAAGTAGATAAGCCAGGGCAACGGGTTTTGTAGGGGAGTTGTACCGGGACTCTGCCTCCTTCTGCACCTATAAATACCCCTGCAGTGCAACCGAGAAAGGCGTACAGAAAATACAGAGCAGATTCTAGGGTTTCTTAGGCTAACTTGTAGTTTAGGTTAGATTTTATTTTCGTTTTTCTTTTGTAAATTTTGTAACTGAGAGTGGAGGAAGCTTTCATGGAGGAAGGAGTCCATGCTTGTACTGAGGTGACAGCGGTGTAAGCCTACTTTTCTTCCATTGTTAATGAAATCCACTTGAGGTTTGTTTGTGTTCTTTTATTTTTGTTTATTCTTGTGTTCTTTTATTCTTGTTTATTTATGTTCTTCTATCCTTGTTCTATTCTTCTATTCCTGTTTTCTTCTATTTTCTCTCTAATGTCTTGTGAACCATGAGACCCAATTGCGTTGAGACTGCCTAGCCGAAGAAGAGCCCTTGATGGCCTATGGAGATGAACAAACCTTCGTTAGTTTGTCTTTTATTTTCGTAGTGTAGATTAAGAAGGTGGACGATCCTATACGCCATACTTGTACGCCTTCCAAGACAAGGTAAGTCATCGCACGGATCAAAGGTAAGCAAGGTAGAAGAGGTATGTATGTATAGTTTTCTTTCTTTGTAAATTTAGTTTAGATCACCAACTCACATCATTCTTTTCTTCCCACTTCATTGTAAATATCATTGTAAAAAATAAAAATAAATAAAAAAGAGATAACTTACTTAAACGCTTCCATCGCTAGTCCCTCCCTGAGGATCACGACCCGCATAGCCATTGCTACAGCGGATTAGAATTGAGCACCTTGCACATCTTGTTTTAAATTCTGATATTCTCTATTTTGTGTGCAGGAAAATCTCAATCAAAACAGCCATCTTTACTAGTATATGAATGAAGATATGAAAATAGTGATTAGCAAATTATAGGATCTCTCTAAGGATGTGAAGCCAAAAACTAGAGTGCTAGCTCTGATACCAATTGAAATCACCTAGAGAGAGGGTGAATAGGTGATAATGCTAATCAATGCACAAATTTAAAATGATATGATACAACGATCACTCGAAATAAGATTAGAAGCCGAATATCCCGTGAAGGGCTCTGTACTCCTTCCTCGTGATTCCTCTAAATAAGAGTTTGAGGTGCGCAATGCAATCTTGTTAAAGAGTATTGATCGACAATATAAGAATGAATGGAAAGCAAGAAAATAAAACAAGTAAACCAATCGCAAACACAGAGATTTGTTTCGAGGTTCGAGCACCCAGCTCTACGTCCCCGCCTTCACCTAGAAGGATTTCTGATCCACTAGAATTTCCACAAAAGATTACAACCACTAGGGAGTACCCAACTCCTCAATCACACTTCTCTAGTCCAGAGGTAGTGGAGCCACAAATACAATAATCACTGGATGATCAAAAGACCACAAACTCTCTCTTGAAAACTTTCTTTACAAAAATCCTAGAGAATAATATATAAGATTGAAGCTCAAGATTTTGTAAGTGATATAAAAATAGAAGAGAGATTTTAAGAACTAAAAACTTTCAGAAAACTTTTGAAAATAATAGCCCAAAACTTAAACAAAGCTCTTTCTCAAGAAAACTCAAAACTTTTGATCTTTGAATTTGTTATTGTGAAAACCTCTACCCTAATAACCCCTTTATATAGGATTTAGGAAGAGTAAACATAGAAAACATTTACCTAAATAAAAGAGGAAGAAATTGACCCTCTAATACAGCTAACCACGTTTTTTTTTAAACTTAAACACGTTTTAAAAACATGTTAAAAATCAGCCTCCAGAAAATTAGCCAATACTGCCAATCTGGCAGATTGGTCAACTTTGAGCACATTTTTCAGGCTGCAAACGTCCAAATTCAGAATTAGGTATATAGAAATAATTTGTAAATCTTTAAGTCTTCTTTTTAATTCAACTAAAATCATCTCAATATCATTTTTTATTATAAAGATATCAATAAAACACTGACAAGTGTCAAATCAGAAACTGTAAGCTATTTTCAGAACAAGAACAGAGTTCAACAAAATATTTGATATCTTTAACATTTGAATCTGAAAATGATTATTGAATAATAAATTTAGATCTGAAAGTTATCTTTGAAATGCAAGTTAAATCATGTTATTTTAATATAGGAATAAAAAGTTATGATAAGAAATGTAAAAGGGTGTCAAGCAGATCAGCAGAACTAAAAGTGGTTCAAATCCAAAACCCGATATATGTACTTGAAATCCAAAACCGGTTAAACCAAAAACCAAATGTATTGACTTTGTGTGTGTGTATTTGAGCTTCAAACGTATATACTATTCTTTAACAAAACAAACTATATGAGTCTACAAGTAGGAGTCTCTGATAGTTGATGTTGAATAACGTTTGAGCTAAACCCTAATATCCCATGCTTGAGAACTCTTGAGCCATCAATACATGTATCAACCTGAAATTCATTCTTTAACTTCTATTAGTACCAAATAGCTTTTATATGGTTTGTTATCATCAAAACACATAACCGGGGATTATAACATTTGGGCCAACAATATCTTGCATTGTTGTTGTTATTGTTCACATTCATTTATATACTTGATATTGTTTGTGTGCCCACACTTGTGTTCAACCAAGAGAGCTTTTAAAGCACCTCAACTTTTAATCTAGAGGAATCTAGAGGAGTAGTTCCAGAGCCCTTCACGGGAAATTTGGACTCACTCTTGGTTACACTTAGTGTGTTAGCAATAAGTTTTTAATTTCGTATCATTTGTCCTAGATTAGCTTGTACACATATTCACCCCCTCTAAGTGTACTTTCAATTTGTGTATCATAAAGCATAAGTATTTACGCCTAAAAGTTGTTCATATAAATAAAAATCTTTAGTTTTGTGGCCTTGTTTGTTCGAGTCCTAAGTCCTTGTGGTGTTTTCTCACCTGGTGCCTTAAAACTATCCGATTTGGGAGTCACCGACTAAGGCTCATTACATGGGCGAATTAGAAAGCCTAATAGAGCTAAGGGATATTATCGCCGTAAAATAAAAAAAAGAAATAAGACATAAGAGTTAGAGTCGAAGAATCCCGAGTCAAATTTTCACGGTCACAAGATGCATATGACTTAGGGTAAAATAATAGACTAGATGAGAAATACAATTTTAATTCTTATCTTGATTGAAAATAAGTTTTTGAATAGAGACTAAGTTTAGGAATGACTAAGTTTTGATAATCCTATGACTTATAGATTACTTGAATTTTTACATTAATATTTCAAAAAATTTCCTTCAAAATGCGTTTTTAAAAATACTAACACTTTATTTTTCTTTCTTATTGGATTTTGTGGGTGCAATCTACTGAAAATCCTTACGAGATAAGACTCGTCCTCTTGGGGTAACCTAGATGTTTAATGACTTGTTGCACGTGCTAAGTGCATCCGTGATTCCTATGAAAGTGAGTTAGGTTAAGGTCAGTTTAGTTTTCCTTTTCTCTTTGTTTTGCTCGAGGACGAGTAAAAGATAAGTGTGTGGGTGTATTTGGACACATATATTACATAATTATTACTGCATCCTACATTATTCTATAATAATTCCTACAACTCACTTGTCTTAATGTCTAAATTCATGCAGGATATGATAGAGAGAAGATAAGCACAAATCCTATCCAATTAAATCCAAAAGTTCAAATCAACGGGGATCGATTCAAATTCAGAGGTTTTAGAAGTAATCTTATCTACAGATCAGGTATATCAGATGAGATAATATCATCAAATTTTAAAGAAAAAAATAGATTAGAAGAAGACCCTATCGGTTTCATAAAATGATGTACCGTCAAATCCAGAGCAAAATCTGAAATTCCAAGAGGATAAAAGGATAGGACGAAGATCAACGGAAGAGCGCCCCCAGACCCTGGCCCTACGGCTAGGATCTTGCCGCAAAAATGCGACAAAAGCTGCAATTTTGTAACTGGCTTTTCAAATCTTGGGGAGCATGTTTGCTCCCCTATCTCCTTACGCTATCCCCTATCCTATTTCTCCTATAAATACCTGCATCTTCAGAAGGCAGAGGGACAAATTCTAGAGAGAACTTTAGTTTAGCTTAGATTAGATTTTATTTTCTTTTTCAATGTAATTTTTATTTTAGGATAGAGAGAGTTACATGAGAGAAGAAGAAGATTGTAATTAGAGTGACATTTATGTAATCTTTTTTCAAGAGAGAATTGTATTGAAGGGACATCAATGGAGTTTTCTAGTTTTCTTCAACGTATTCGATCCAGTCAAAACAATATTTTTATTTTCTACTGCTTCTTTTTAATTCAAGGTAATCTTCACTACAACTCAAGGTACGTTACTTAATGATAAAGTTAATTACTCCTTCTCTATCTCTTTTCCTTTCTTAATGTAATATAACGATTTCAAAACTAACACTTTCTCTTTTTATTTCTTTTTTTGAACTCGTTTTTCTTTTCTTTTGAATTAACAACAAGACCATCTTCTTCGTTTTTTGGATTTCCTTTAACTTAGATTAGCTTTAACTATTTTCATTTACTTTTAAAACTGAGAATAGAACTCTTAATTTATTTTAGTGAATTAAAAGAAAAAACTTATTTAATTGCTTCCATCGCAGTCCCTCCCTGTGGATCACGACCCGTTAGCCTTAGGCTACACGATGGCATTGAGGACCTAGCACTGTTCCTAAATTCTATATTTTTCTGTGTGCAGGTTTGGCTAGATCATTCAAAGACCTACAATTTAAAGGCCTGTAAGCACTGTGTTCTGAACAAGAAGATGAAGGTGAAAGTTGGCACCATTATTCACCACACAAATGTGTTGGCCCAAAGGCCTTCCACCCTAATTTTGATGATGATTAACTCATGTAGTTATGTTTACTAATAATCTTGTGTTGTTTAAGTTTCAGATCATTAACCAAGATATTAGTTGGTGATTAGCTTCAACAAGGAGTATAGAAGCTTTTCATGGTGATTCCAGGGCCAAAGCATCAAGATCATACCTTGCCTAGCTCATGGATCATGGTGTTTGTGGATCGAGTCAACTTGAAGATGAAGATCATCAAGAAGACTTAGGTATCCATAGTTTAGTGTGTTTAGATCCATTTGTAAAGCTTAGTATAGTTGATATGCTCAAGTGCACAAACACACACGTTTTATGTTTGGTTTTTGGTTTTCATGAATAGTAGATCAAAACAAGTTTACTTTATTTTTATGTATATTAGATATGTTCTAGATATACATACATGCTTTAAACTTGCTAGACAAACTTATTTTGACTTTCCTATTCATGTATTGAAAAATCAAGTTTGATAAAAATACAAGTGTTTGTTTTGATAAAATTTGCAAGACTCAAAAATGAATTGATATGATTGATATATGTCTTGAAATTGTTATCACAAGTTTGTGTTTCAATACAAAATGTTAAAACAAGTTTTATGGAATTTTCAGAAAAGATAAAAGATTTTTTCAAAAATATTTTGACATGTGTTTTCTGACCCAGGTTTGTGCTGACAGGCCAGGTCGGTCGACCCAGACGGTCGACTCCACCAAGGGCCGGTCGACCCGTGAGGTCGACCGACGTGCACAGACTTGTGCACGTCTGGCAGGCACAAACTCGGTCGACCGTCAGGGTCGACCGGGTCTGAGAGCTCTGCTCTCTGTTTGTTTGGGTCGACCGGGGCGGTCGACCGGGTTGCCCCAACGGTCACATTTCTGACCGTTGGCGGTCGGCCGGGCCGGCCGACCGGTAGCCTGTCAGGCTACCAGCTCAGCCTAACGGCTAGTTTTCTGATGGGCCTATAAAAACCCCATTTCTTTGGGATTTTGGCCAAGATTTTTAGAGCTAAAATTTCCTGACTTCTTCAGTATTTTAAACAAGTTTTCAAAAGAGTTTTAAGTGCCAAAAGATCAATCTTATTTGTTTGAGTGTTTTGTTTATTTCAAAGAAATTAGGGTTTTGGGAATTAGTTTTTGAGCTAAAAATTTCTATATCATTTTTGGTGTTTTCCTAAGAGAATTTCTTTGATCAAAACACTTGTGTTTTTCACACTTGAGCTTATCTTCTATCCTAATCTATTAGGATCTTGTTTTGTGAAAAGAGAAAAAGAGAGATTGTTTGTGGTTGTGGAAACCTCCAAGTTGTACGCCCTTGCTTTTGTTGTATCCCTCTTTGGTAGAGGTTGATCGGGTGATTGGTTTGCTCCCTCTAGTGAGAGGTGGAGTGTGGTTTGTAAACCCTCTTCGGTAGAGGTGTTGGTTGTTGTTTGGCTACGGGCCTACCCCTCGGTTGTGAGGTGGTGTTTGAGAGAGGAGTTTGGTACTCCTATTGTTGTAACAAATCCTCTTCGGTAGAGGTTCCCTCGGTGGGAGATAGTGGATTGGAAATCCTACACGGTGGTGTAGGCGGGGATGTAGAGCTAGGGGCTCGAACCTCGAAACATATCTTTGTGTTTGCGTTTGATCCATTGTCTCTTTTCTCTCTCCCTCATTTATTTGTGCATAGTATCATTCATATTGTCATATCATTCATATTGCTTGTGTTGCCTTGCATATATTCATATTGCCTATTCATCTTATATGCTTGGTTGTTTGTGTGTGCCTCACTTATACTTAACCACAAGAGCTTCACATAGCACCTCAACCCATATCTAGGGGAATCAAGAGGAGTTAGTCCAGAGCCCTTCACGGGGAATTCGGCTACACTTGTGTGTTGTATTAAGTGTGTTGCAAGAATTGTTTTAAGCTTCCGCATTTAGAGCATTTAGTTCACTAGATTAGCACTTACACCTATTCACCCCCCTCTAGGTGTTTTTCAATTGGTATCAGAGCTAGTGCTCCTGATATTAGGCTTAACATCCTAGGAGTGAGTTCCATTTGTTTGCTAATCTTGTTTGCATTTGCTTGTTTGCACACACATATAGTTTACCATGGACTTCATGACCCCACCTAGCTTTGATTCTTCCAACATTGTTGTTTGGAAGTATAGGATGTCCATGTATTTGAAGACCCTAGGTTTGCATGTCTTTCTTGCTGCCACCAAGAAATGCTATCTTGGAGATCGCAATCATATAGGGGCCAATGCACAAGCCCTTGAGGCCATTAGAAGCACATTACCTAAAGATTATCATTTGTGTGTTTCTAACTTTGATTCCGCTTTTGTAGTGTGGAACAAGTTGACAACCACCACCACCTCCGAGCTTCAATTGCAAATCCAACAAGAAGAGGAATCTAGTGGAGATGAATCCGAGCCGCAACAATGCTATACGGTCCAAGGGAATGACTCCCTTGAGGTACACTCGGAAACCCACTTAGATGATAATGATGATGCTAGTTCTTCAAATGATTATGTTGATGCCCATATTTTAAATGAAGAACTATCTATTGTTTGTGAAAAATTAATTGAAAAATATAATTTGTTGAAAAAGAAGAGTCTAGGCATTAATAATGAAAATAAAAATTTGATTGCTAGACTTGATGTTATTTTGCAAGAGAAAGAGGAGATTGCTAATGAGAGGGATTCATTAAAGTCTCAACTTGATCTTGCACTTAAAGAAAATGAGTTTTTGAAAAACAATAATGATTGTGAAACTCTTTTGAAGAAGAATGAAATTTTGTCTTCAAAAGTTGAGTTTGTTTTAAAAGAAAATGATTCTTTAAAAAGAGAAATTGATTTTATTTCAAAAGAATTAGAAATTTGTTTAAATAAAAATAAATCTTTGAAAAATGATATTGTTTCCCACATTTGCCATGCTAGGGTAGTTTCACCTAGATCACCCCTTGCATGCTCCACTTCTTCTTTAATTAACAATGATATATCTTTGCTTAAGAAGAGTATTGATTGTTTGGGCTCCACTTTGAGCAAATGTGTTGTTGGGGCATACACGATTGGAATCTTTGTTTCGAAAGAAACAAGTTCCATCCTTTATGCATGCACACCCTCCACGGCATACACATGCTCCTCACGGACACCATCACACTATGTATGCTCATGTGTACACTTGTACACATTGTGGACGTAAGGGCCACCTTGCTAAATTTTGCTTTGATAGATTACATAATGTAAATTTAGCAAAGAATTTTGTTTGGGTTAGAGAAAGTACTAACCCCCATGGACCCAAAAGAGTATGGGTACCAAAGACCACCCCTCCTTTGTTTAATGTAGGTGTAGGCTCTCACATGACGTGAGAGTAGCCGTACCTTGGAGTGGATGCGTTCCAAGCTTAAAGGAAATCATTGGATGCATCACTTTCAAGGGATGTTTGGTGGGAGGACCACCTTGTTTTGGAGACAAGGAGAGTTGCTTCTTCGGTTTTGGTAACAATCCTTTACTCCCATTTATTACATACATGCTTTCATAATTAAAATTTATAGCATGTTTTGATGTTTAGTGATTAGTATGAAAATGCCATGTTAATTAGATTCTTGACATACATGTATAGTATTTGAGACACCCATGTTTAATATGGATTATTATTTTGTGTTCTCATATTTGATTAGCTATCATGTACATCATATTTCTAATAACATGTGGATATTCATAATAATCATGTTTATGTCTATCATGTTGATTTTTATCGTGTTTTGATGCTTCATGTTAAGATTACTTGTTTAGATGTTAGTTTTCATAAAACTAGGTGTATACTTGTGCATATAGTGGGCCACAAATAAATCTATATATGTTTGGGCTTGATTGCTTATTTGAACCCATTAGATGTGCTAGTATAGTCTAGTTTGATGATTCATACATTTTAAACTTGTATTCTCATTTTTGAATTCGTTTTATGATTGTGTGTTTCACTTCATGTATATGTGTATTTTGCCAAACTTTAAGATATACATGTATACCCCTTGAGTCATTTGCCTTTCATGCAAATCTATATATGGACTCAATTGTGTTTAGGGATATGTATGTATACTTCATGTTTGACAATTCATACATATACCTTGAAATGAAAATTTGTTTTAATGAAATTTAGTTATTCATGTTTCATGTTTAAACTTCATGTATATGTCTATCTTGTCCAAACTATTAGATATACATGTTTATCCTTTTGAGCCACGTGCCTTCATGCATATATAATTTGTGGACTCTTTATGTTTTGGATATGTATGTATACTTTAGTTTGTATTAGACATACATATGCCTTGAAGATTAAATAGTTTAGATGATTTTTATGTTTTGATGATTTTCATTGTTTTAAGGAATAATTGAGCTTAATGAAATATTTTCATGATTATGATCTACACATTTTATTTATACACTCATATTATATTTTGCTCATGTTTTGTTTTCATGAGTCACATTTATGCCTAATTGAATTAGAGTGTTGATTATCATGTGGATTTCATGTTTTATGAAAAACTATTTTGTGTTATTCCTTGCTTGAAGGATTTCGTACTAGTTAACAAAATTTTCATTTCAACTAGTTCGTATTCTTCACTTTGATATGAGTTATATCATGCTTTTATTGTTATGTCAATTGGTATCATTGAACTCTTTCAATTGGTATCAATTTGATCCTTTTGTATACTCATAATTGTTTATTGTGTATGTATATTTTAAATTGGTATCATCTATTGGTGATTAGTACTCATTCTATTTCATACACATATACTTGTTTTATTTGTGCTACTATATTTCTATATCTTGAGCACAAATCTTGTTTATGCTAGAGCTTGAGCTTCAACTTTATTTCAATTGATTTAGTTTTCAATTGGTATCTTATTACAAGCCTACGCATAGTTTTTGTTGGTATGTCATAAAGGGGGAGAAAATTCGTTTTTCATATTTCAATTGGTACTTGTATTTCCACTCCCTAACTTTATGATAGAAAATAGTCATTTCAATTGTTTATTTGGCTTAAAAAGAAAATACTATCTTTTGATATCAAGATGTCTTGTGTTTTAAATTGGTATCTAAAAATTTTGTGTTTAAAGAAAAAAATACAAAAGTTTTGATTTGTATTGACTATATGCAAGGAGAGCTTAACATCTCTTCCGCATATAGATTCATGTTGAGTGTATCTTATATTGAGGAGCTTAACATCTCTTCTTTATGTGGTACACGTGTGTAGGGGAGCTTCACATCTCCTCTTATGCATTACATAATGTGTGTTATGTGAATTAGGGCTTAACATCCCTCTTTCATGTAATGCATATGTGTAGGGAAGCTAACTTAGTGTCTTCCTCTTCATGAATGTATATAGCATATAACATGTATTGATCCTTGTTTACTTTCAATTGGTATCAAGATGCTACTTTGACATATTTTAATTGATATCATGTTTTTATAGTCACCCCTTATTGACTTTGTTTTTTGTTTTAGACAAAAAGGGGGAGAACATTGTTTTATTGTTTTGATTGACAAAAAGGGGGAGAAAGATTTTTACCCCTCATTTTATTGTTTTGATTGTTTACCCCTTTGTTGATGATTGACAAAAAGGGGGAGAATTATTTGTGAGTTTAACATGCATTATATAAAACTCATAAACTCTAATAGAGAAAATGTTTTTAATATGCATGATTTGTTCATGTTTTATATATGCATATTTATGTTTTTGCATATATTAAGTTTAATATAGTTTAATGTTAATTGGTATCTAGAGAGATGTTTTGTTTTTGAACATTTCATTGGTATCTAGAACCTTATTGTTTATGCATATTTATGCATTCATGTTTAATATTCATTGCATATTTATGTTTATTTGTTTATACATGAGTTAAGGGGGAGCTTCTTTGAAGCTTAACTTTAATCCATGCATATATAACTCCATGAGTTTTGTCATCATCAAAAAGGGGGAGATTGTTGGCCCAAAGGCCTTCCACCCTAGTTTTGATGATTATTAACTCATGTAGTTATGTTTACTAATAATCTTGTGTTGTTTAAGTTTCAGATCATTAACCAAGATATTAGTTGGTGATTAGCTTCAACAAAGAGTTTAGAAGCTTTTCATGGTGATTCCAAGGCCAAAGCATCAAGATCATACCTTGCCTAGCTCATGGATCACGGTGTTTGTGGATCGAGTCAACTTGAAGATGAAGATCATCAAGAAGACTTAGGTATCCATAGTTTAGTGTGTTTAGATCCATTTGTAAAACTTAGTATAATTGATATGCTCAAGTGCACAAACACACACGTTTTATGTTTGGTTTTTGGTTTTCATGAATAGTAGATCAAAACAAGTTTACTTTATTTTTATGTATATTAGATATGTTCTAAATATACATACATGCTTTAAACTTGCTAGACAAACTTATTTTGACTTTCCTATTCATGTATTGAAAAATCAAGTTTGATAAAAATACAAGTGTTTGTTTTGATAAAATTTGCAAGACTCAAAAATGAATTGATATGATTGATATATGTCTTGAAATTGTTATCACAAGTTTGTGTTTCAATACAAAATGTTAAAACAAGTTTTATGAAATTTTCAGAAAAGATAAAAGATTTTTCAAAAATATTTTAACATGTGTTTTCTGACCCAGGTTTGTGCTGACAGGCCAGGTCGGTCGACCCAGACGGTCGACCGCACCAAGCGCCGGTCGACCCGTGAGGTCGACCGACGTGCACAGACTTGTGCACGTCTGGCAGGCACAAACTCGGTCGACTGTCAGGGTCGACCGGGTCTGAGAGCTCTGCTCTCTGTTTGTTTGGGTCGACCGGGGCGATCGACCGGGTTGCCCCAACGGTCACATTTATGACCGTTAGCGGTCGGGCGGGCCGGCCGACCGGTAGCCTGTCAGGCTGCCAGCTCAGCCTAACGGCTAGTTTTCTGATAGGCCTATAAAACCCCATTTCTTTGGGATTTTGGCCAAGATTTTTAGTGCTAAAATTTCCTGAGTTCTTTAGTGTTCTAAACAAGTTTTCAAAAGAGTTTTAAGTGCCAAAAGATCAATCTTATTTGTTTTGAGTGTTTGTTTATTTCAAAGAAATTAGAGTTTGGGAATTAGTTTTTGAGCTAAAAATTTCTATATCATTTTGGTGTTTCCCAAGAGAATTTCTTTGATCAAAACACTTGTGTTTTCCACACTTGAGCTATCTTCTATCCTAATCTATTAGGATCTTGTTTTGTGGAAAAGAGAAAAAGAGAGATTGTTTGAGGTTGTGGAAACCTCCAAGTTGTACACCCTTGCTTTTGTTGTATCCCTCTTTGGTAGAGGTTGATCGGGTGATTGGTTTGCTCCCTCTAGTGAGAGGTGGAGTGTGGTTTGTAAACCCTCTTCGGTAGAGGTGTTGGTTGTTGTTTGGCTACGGGCCTACCCCTCGGTTGTGAGGTGGTGTTTGAGAGAGGAGTTTGGTACTCCTATTGTTGTAACAAATCCTCTTCGGTAGAGGTTCCCTCGGTGGGAGATAGTGGATTAGAAATCCTACACGGTGGTGTAGGCGGGGATGTAGAGCTAGGGGCTCGAACCTTGAAACATATCTTTGTGTTTGTGTTTGATCCATTGTCTCTTTTCTCTCTCCCTCATTTATTTGTGCATAGCATCATTCATATTGTCATATCATTCATATTGCTTGTGTTGCCTTGCATATATTCATATTGCCTATTCATCTTATATGCTTGGTTGTTTGTGTGTGCCTCACTTATACTTAACCACAAGAGCTTCACATAGCACCTCAACGCATATCTAGGGGAATCAAGAGGAGTTAGTCCAGAGCCCTTCACGGGGAATTCGGCTACACTTGTGTGTTGTATTAAGTATGTTGCAAGAATTGTTTTAAGCTTCCGCATTTAGAGCATTTAGTTCACTAGATTAGCACTTACACCTTCACCCCCCTCTAGGTGTTTTTCAAAATGGTCTTCTTGATTTTGTTCACATGGATGTTTGGGGACTGACCAGGATGGCATCACTTGGAGGTCATTGATACTTTGTCTCTTTTGTTGATGATTTATCTAGGTATTGTTGGGTATACCCTATGAGACAAAGGTTTGAAAATTTAAATTATTGGTGAAGTGGATGAAGTTATGGAGAAACAGACTAGCAGAAAGATCAAAGTGAACCAATTTGATAAAGTTGAAAAGTATAATAGGGGTCAGTTCCTGCAATTTGGCAAGAACAATGGTATTAGTATTCACTTCACAGATCAGAAAAAGATTAGGGTGGCAAAAGAGTTGAACCACACCTTGCTAGAGAAGGTTTGATATTTATTGTTTAATGCATAATTAGACAAATTATTTTGGGCTAAGACTTTGGTGTTTGCTAGCTATCTCATGAATAGGTTGTTGTTGACTGTGATAGGAGGTAAAACTCTGTTAGATATTTGGTCAGGCGGAGCTGCTTAAGACTATAGTTTGCTATGGGTATTTGGATGTCTGGCCTACTTTGGAGTCATAGACGACAAGTTGATTCTGTGAGCAAAAAGATTTGTACTTTTTGGATGTCAAAAGAATTTTGAAAGGCTACAAGCTATGTGACTCTGAAAACAAGAAGATCGTGTTGAGCAGGTATGTCACCTTTTATGATGCTTCATTGCTAAAGTCTATCGTCTTTGTAGGTGGAGAGGATAAATATGAAAGATATATTGCAACGGGTGGAGGTTGATGCTGCTCCACCATCTCCGGTTGGTTCAGTATCTTTAGGATTTCACCAGATGTGACACTGGGTGAAGACTGTGTAGCCGTTTTGGATGCTAAACATGTTAAAGAAATAGTTGAGTTATTTGTAGCTATAGAAACCAAGATGAATCCATGAAAGTCGATGAAGAAGCATGGATCTCAAGTTGGGAGCTAGATCAGATCAAGTTGAAGATCGTTGTTCTCCATGACGATCGTGATAAGGAGACTGATCGTCATAAGGAGATTCATATAACTTAGCCATTTAAATTCTGTGCTACAAATTTAGTTCAGTTAGTTGAGCACTTTGAAGCTCATTTCGATGAATTACATGTGGCTTGATCCCTTGGGCATGAGGTACATAGGCAAGCCGTAATGGTGCATCTTGTTTGCTGAGCTGAATGGTTATTTGTGATTTTCGGCTCAGATTTGAGAAATCTTCACCGAGGTGAAAGATTATGGGGAAGAGATGAAAATTAGAGTTTTCTAACTCAATTGGATAGACCAGAGAGATTTGGAGTTCAAAGTGCATGGGGAGCACAGTGGAATGAAGAAAGGAACAGACAGCTGTCGACAGGCGTTAGGTAGCGAACGACAGCGGATACATGGATATGTCAACATAAACTTAGAGTTTGTCAATCTGTCGACAGGTGTTTGTATTGCGGTTGACAGATGATGCTCATACTGTCGACAGGAGGACCAACAGAGAGTTGAGTCATCTCAGTCTATCAATGGGCCTTTTGGAGTAATCAATAGCTATGACATTTTGGTGTTTCCTAATTAGTTTCTGACTTGGATTCTGATTCTGTTTCTGAGTTTTAAGTTTTCTTTTCTGAAATCACCTAGAGGGGGGTGAATAGGTAACTAGCTAATCTAATGATGAATTAATGCAGAATTAAAACTATTTATGCAAACTAAAGATAAACACACAACGTATAACCAAAGAGTGTAGCCGAATTCCCGGTGAAGGGCTCTGAACTAACTCCTGAAGATTCCTCTAGATAAGAGTTGAGGTGCCCTATGGCTCTCTTGGTTGAATACAAGTGTAAGCAAACAAACCCAAGCATATAATAATATAAGCACAAAATATATCATGCATATAAAGATAAAGGCAATGTAAGCATGCAAGATATAAACACAAGTGAGAGATAGAGAGCAATCGCAAACACGGGAGATTTGTTTCGAGGTTCGAGCACCCTTGTTCTACGTCCCCGCCTTCAACACTATGAAGGATTTTCACTATAAACCGATCCACCGGATCACTCGGTGCCGCAACACCTACAACGAGTTCACACTAGAACTCCTTGGACTCACTAGTCCCTCTCTTGTTCCCGCAAGAACTACACACCGCAAGCACACTAGCTTGTCGAGGCCGCACCTCTACACTGAGCTCTCACTAGAACTCAAAACAACGCGAACCTGCAAATCCACCTCCTCAAATACAAAGAAGAACACTTGGTGATCTAAACACTATGATCACCTAAAAACACTCTCACAACAACTCTCCTATAGGATGGATATAGCAATGGAAAGCTCAAGTATGTGTGAGAGAAATAAGGATTGATTTGGTGGTGAAAAACTCAAGAAATCACTTTTTAAAACTCTTGATAAACTCGCCTTTTGATTTGAAATATTGGCTCTAAAACATGGGATAAAACCACTGAGATAGGTAGGAAAAACTAGCCTAAAACTCTCTTGAAATCTTGTAAAAAACAGCCCAAGGGAAGCCCCTTTTATAGGCTCCCAAAATATGGTCGTTGGAGGCCAACTCAGTAGATTGGTCTGCTGTCGGTCGACCGGCCAACGGTCAGATTTCTGACCGTTGTACTAGCGGTCGACCGGTCGGTCGACCGTAAACTGGCAAATGACCCAGCGGTCGACCGCCCGGTCGACCGGGCATTTCCAGAGAGCCTATCTGGCGGTCGACCGGCCCTTGCCTGTGCACGTTTGTGCATATCAGTCGACCGCCCGGTCGACCGGCAGAAGGCCAGTCCAACATTTTAAGGGATAAAAACTCGGTCTTTTTTACCTTCAATAAATTCCCATAAATTCTCATAAATTCTACAAAAATAAGTTCATTGATATACTTTGATATACAACATATTTGATTATAAATCAAAACATATTACAAACATTTTGGACTATTTTTGTAATATAGAAGTTTGCCTTCAACAAAAATCTATATTTTTTCAAAACGATTTTTTTAAAACTTTTCCAAATATAACAACAAGATATTCTAAACACTTTTGAAGCTTAGTGTGTATGGATATGATCCACTACACATATATGATAAAATATCTAAGTTTTGACAATAAGCTCTAAAATAAGTTTGATAAAACACATGTATTTTTAAGCTTAAAAACCAAACCGGTATTTTTCCAAACGAAAAATCTTTTATGAAAACATATCTAAATCTTGTGTGTGAGTGTATATGTACTTGAGCAATCCACAAACTAATCTATCTTTACATTTTATCTAAAAATAAATCTTACAACAAACAAACCTAGACAGAAGTCTTCTTTTGAAGGTCTTCTTCTCCTTCTTGACTTGGTCCAAACCTTGATCTAAAGAGTTAGACTCCTCTTGAGTACTTGATGTGAACTTGATGCGCGAGCTCTTGAATCAATACGTGCTAGCTCCAAAACTTGACTTCGAATCCTTTGTTGAAGCTAAACACCTACTAAGATCTTGATCAAATATCTGAAACTAAATAAACACAAGATCATTAGTACTATTACTACATGAGTTAATCATCATCAAAACT
Source organism: Agave tequilana (assembly GCA_038442645.1). Taxonomy (NCBI): domain Eukaryota; kingdom Viridiplantae; phylum Streptophyta; class Magnoliopsida; order Asparagales; family Asparagaceae; genus Agave; species Agave tequilana. The sequence goes on along the minus strand of JAVJIF010010920.1, from coordinate 4,146 downwards.
AGAGTGATGGGCCTTTGGGCCAACAATCTCCCCTCTTTTGATGATTACAAAACTCATGGAGTTATATATGCATGGACTAAAGTTAAGCTTCATAGAAGCTCCCCCTTAACTAATGCATAACAATAAACAAATAGATATTCAATGAAGTGCATAAAACTAAACTAATATATATGCATAAACAAGGTGAGAGAAATCATGCACAAATCAAGGATTCTTCTCCCAGAAAACTTTCTCCCCCCTTTTGTATAAACTTTCAAAATCCTTCTCCCTAATTTTTATAAACATAAAATAGAATGCATGTAAACTCAAAATCATTCTCCCTTTTTTTTGTCAATCATCAACAAAGGGGTGAAAAATAAATCAACAATAAAGATATATATGCGATATACATTCATGAAGTGGAAGACGTTAAGTTAGCTTCCATGCATACATGCATTACATGAAGAAGGGATGACAAAGCCCTAACTCACATAAAATATAATATACAATGCATAAATGGAGATGTTAAGCTTCCCCTATATACGTGTACCATATAAAGAAGAGATGTCAAACTCCTCAATATAAGATACACTCAACATGAATCTATATATAGAGGAGATGTTAAGCTCCCCTTGCATATAGGCAAAACATTTCAAAACATTTAAAAATCACTTTAAAGATAAATTTGGAATTTTCTTAAACCAAATTTTGAGATATCACTTGTAAGTAAACAAAATTTTAAGATATCACAAGATTTTTGATACCTATTGAAATCGAAAATTTTTGAAATTGAAACATTTATAAATTGTGATACCAATGAAACTAAAATATTTATATTTAGATACCAAATTGAAATATATGGTAAAATTTGATACCAAATAAAAGGTAAAACATTTTGATACCAATTGAAATAAAAGGTAAAATATTTGTGATGCCAATTGAAATCTATTGATGCCAATTGAAATCAAAACGCAATTGAAATCGAAACATATTGATACCAATTGAAGTATATTATAAATTTGATATCAATTAAAAGATAAGATATGAAGCATATTTTGATATCAATTGAAATATTAATTGAAAATAATGCATAACCTCATTAAAATACCAATTGAAATCAAGATTTAAGTCAAGCTTAGCATAAACATAATTTGTGCTTTAAACATGTAAGAATATTGTAAATCAAGCACAATCAAAACATATATATGTATGAAAAATGAAAATACCAATTGAAATTGATATTATTTAAAATTTAAAGCATACTTATATAAGAAAACATATATGAGTATACAAAAATAGAATTTCATGAAGTTCATGTGTATAACTCATAACTATCCACTCTATTCATGCACATGATAAAAGAATTTTCAATAAGGCTCACACAGCATGGTCGCCCATCCATCTGCCCTTCAAGGGTTGGTAAGGGTTTCAAAAATAAGAGTTTGAAAATATTTTGTAAAATTTGAAAACTCTACCCATTGAAGAATAAATAACTAGTTTAAAGTAATTTTGAAAAACTAGTAAAGATCCTTCAAACAAGGAAACAAAACATATATATCTCATAAATCATACTAAATACACAAAAGTTGACACTTGAAATCTATAAAGCTCAAAAATGTGCTCATGAAATAAAATCATGAGTAAACAAAAATAATGTGAGTGTACAAAGGTTATGTGATTAGCATAATCATGAAAATAGTCAATGAGACTCAAAACAAACATATGAAAATCATGAAAATTCAATTTTCATTTAAAAACAATCTTCAAGGTATATGTATGATGTATCAAAACTAACATATACATACATATCCTAAAAGAGTCCATAATGTAATTTGCATGAAGGCAAGTGACTCAAAGGTTACATGTATATTTTAGTTTTGAATAAAAATACATATACATGAAGCAAACATATATAAGAATATGAAAATAATGAGGAAATCATCAAAACTAGATTATACATGTACATGTAAGAGTACAAATGGGCAATGAAGTATAAACAAATAAGAGTCAATTGTTGCTCACTACTTGTACAAGTATATACACAAGTTCTAATGAAAACTACATCTAAACAAGTATTCACCACATAAAGCACAAAATCAAAACATGCTAACAATATTATCTATGTAAATACATGTAAAACTGAAATAGGAGTTTAGAGATAGTTACCAAACCAAATGCACTATTCTCTAAGTCTCCAAACATGGTGGTCCTCCCACCAAGCTTTCTTGATAGCGGTGCATCAATTGTATGTCCATCTAGCCTATGTATCCACCACCAAGGTATCAAACCTCTCACGTCATGTGAGAACCCACACCTACATCAAACACAAGAGGTGGGGACTTTGGTACCCATTTTCTTTTGGGTCCACAGGGGTTAGCATTGTTCGGAACCCAAACATTTTTATTAGCAAAATTAATATGGTTTATCTTATCAAAGCAAAATTTTGCTAAATGGCCATTGCGGCCGCAATGTGTACACTTGTACACTCTAAAATGCACATGAGAGTGAGTGTGATCATGATGGGCAAAATATGCATATGTGTGCCGTGGGTGATGTGCATGAACATGTGGAGCTTGTTTCTTTGAAATAAGAGTTCCAATCTATTATGATTGAATGCACAATTGCTCAAAGTTGAGCTCAAACAATTTATTCTATTTTCAAAAATTGAATCTTATTTTTATCAATAGTAGCATGAAAAGCATGGTGAGAATGAGAATCAACACTCTTTTCTTTTTAGAAATATTTTCTTTTTTCTTTTGAAACAATTTTTCTTTTTAAGGAGTTGTTTTCTTTCAAAGCAATTTCCTTTTCTTTTTCCACCAAAATAATTTTATTTTTCAAAGAAGTATTTCCTTCACAAAGATCATTAACTTAGAAGTCAAAGAAATATTATCCTTTTTCAACATATCATTTCTTTAGAAATATTTTCCAATTTATTTGAAAAGAATCTTTTTCTTCTAAAATAGAATCATATTTATTTTTCAATCTTTTATTATCCTTTTTAAGCAAATCATATTTTTCAAGAAGTTGTTGACAAAATGATTCAAGCTCATCATAAGACATGTCAATATCTTGTTCTAGCTCAGATTCAGAGTTTACCTCAAGGGGGTTATCCCCTTGGACCATGTAGCACAAGTGGAAGCATCACTTCCATCATCCGAGTCACTCCCAGCATAGTATTGTGATTGTTTATACATATTTGCATATTTTACACTTCCATACCATGCATATTGTAAATAAAAATGTGATTTTTAATCCTTTTCTCTCTATTTTGCAGGTCCACATCTTAAAAGAGAAAAAAAAGCCCAAAAATCTCTTTAATAGCAATAATTAAGAGATTAATTCAAAGCCCAAAAGAACCCAAGATTTGAATCCAGAATCAGGAGAAATCCGCGCGCCAACTCAATCTTCCAGAAGGCCACGTGGATAACAACCTCGCAACAAACTCACAACAGAAAATCTGGCCTCAACGGCCCAGATTTTGCCGCCAAATCCAAGATTTTCCCGCCAATTTGCGGCAGTTGTGATTCTGTTAGATCCGGATTTGCGCCAACGGCCAGGGCTCTAGATGATTCTCACTGAGGGCTATAAATACATGACCAGGGTCTTCAAGAGAGAACAGAGAAGAGAGAGGAGAGAACTAGGGAAACTCTTGTATTTTGTTTTAGTCTTCTCCTAGGTTTTAGTCTCCATCTTCTTCCTCCTAGAGATTTTGTCAAGAGAGAGAGTGAGTGCTGTTGAAAGCTTGTAATCAAGGAGGTGACATCACTTGTAACAAGGGTTTAATCAAAGCTCGTCTTCTCTTTGCAAGCTCTAGTACGTTTTACTTTGCATTGCTTTACTACTTTGCTTTCTTGCATTTTCATTACTTTACTTCTCTTTGCTTTACATCATGAAGTGTTGCTTTGTGTTACTTGTGTAATGGATAGCTAAATTTCTATTGCATGGCTAGCTAACAACTTACATAGCTAACTTCTATCTCTTTGAATGATTGCTTATCTTTATACTTGCATTGTGAGAGTTTCTTTTACTTACCAAGGAAGTAGAGTTGCTTTCCTTGGTGAATGCTTGTACATACTCCATATGACTCATGTGTGCTCATTTAGAGCCTTGTCTAGAACAAGAGCCTTGATGGAACATGGAGATGGATCACCAAACATATGCTAC
>JAVJIF010010919.1:0-141850 GCA_038442645.1 Agave tequilana | reverse complement strand
AAACAAGCAACAAAGAAAAACTACTTGGGAATCTCTTGTATATGATAGAAAATGAAATACCAAATCAAAATCCCAAAACCTAGTTTTCTTTGATTTCCAAAAACCCAAAACAAATAAAGATGAGAATTTTAAAGCCCAAAAACTCTTTTTAAAACTCTTTTAAAACACTTCAGAAAACTGGAAATTTTTCTCTAAAAAAACTTGGCTAAAATCCCCAAAGAGATGGGGTTTATATAGCCCCTATACAAAACTAGCCGTTAGGCTGAGTTGGCAGTCTGACAGACTGCCGGTCGACCGGTCCGGTCGACCGCCAACGGTCAGAATTATGACCGTTGGGCAACTGCGGTCGACCGGCCCGGTCGACCGATAAAACTCCGGAGCAGAGCTCTCAACTCGGTCGACCGTCCCGGTCGACCGTGTCTGTGCCTACCAACGTGCACGTCTGTGCACATCGGTCGACCGTCCCGGTCGACCGGCCTATGGTGCGGTCGACCGTCCGGTCGACCGACTTGGCCTGTCAGCCAGTCCTCAGTTCTGCACAGATACGGGATTTGAAAATAGGTCTTTTCACTCAATAAAAATCCCATAAATTCACAGTAAATCTAAAAAATAGTTTTAATCACAATAAAAACTGTTTTTCTAAAAATATGTTTTTCTAAAACTTGTTTTATCATTTTACTTTGATAACCAAACTTGTGATAAAAATTTCAAGACATATATCAATCATATCAATTCATTTTTGAGTCTTGCAATTTTATCAAAAACAAAACCTTGTATTTTGTCAAACTTGATTTTTTAAAACATGAATAGGGATATCAAAATAAGTTTGTTACCAAGTTAAAGCATGTATGTATAAATAGAAAACATCTACTATACATATAACATATGTAAACTTGTTTTGATCAACTATTCATAAAACCAATATCAAATCATAAACGTGTGTGTGTTTTGTGTTCACTTGAGCATATCAACTAAACTAAGCTTTACAAATGGATCTAAAACTCTATCTAAACTAGGATACCTAAGTCTTCTTGACGATCTTCATCTTCAGTAGACTTGCTCCAAACTCCGTGATTCTCCAAGTGCAAAGGTATGATCTTTAAGCTTTGCACCGGAATCATCATGATAAGCTTCTAATCATCTTGTTGAAGCTAATCACCAACTAATATCCTGTTAATGATCTGAAACTTAGAAACACAAGAATATTAGTAAACATAACTACATGAGTGTTGATCATCATCAAAACTAGAGTGGAAGGCCATTGGGCCAACAATCTCCCCTTTTTTGATGATGACAAAACTCATGGAGTTATATATGCATGGATTAAAGATAAGCTTCAAGGAGCTCCCCCTTAACTCATGCATAGGGATAAACAATAAATATATGCATTAGTATTAAACATGCATGCATATGCATAAACAATAAATGGTTCTAGATATCAAATGGAATATTCAAAACAAAAAGCTCTAGATACCAATTACAAAGCAAACTCTAATATCAATTAAACTTAATATTCTTGAGATTAGAACATATATATGCATAAACATAAGCATGCATATAAAAACTCAAATCTTCTCCCCCTTTTGTCAATCATCACAAAGGGGTAAACATCAAAACCATAGATAAAATGAGGGGTAAAAATCTTTCCCCCTTTTTGTCAATCAAAACAATGCAAACATGTTCTCCCCCTTTTGTCTAAAACAAAAAAAATCAATAGGGGTGACTACAAACATGATATCAATTAAAAATATGTCAATGAAGTATCTTGATACCAATAAACAGGATCAATATATGTTATATGCTATATACATTCATGAAGAGGAAGACGCTAAGTTAGCTTCCCTACACATATGCATTACATGAAGAAGGGATGACAAGCCCCAATTCACATAACACATATTATGTAATGCATAAGAGGAGATGTGAAGCTCCCCCTACACAGTATATCATATAAAGAAGAGTTGTCAAGCTCCTCAATTTATAATATACTCACATGAATCTATATGTAAGAGAGATGTTAAGCTCTCCTTGCATATAGGAAATACAAATCAAAACTTTGAATATTTTCTTTAAACAAAATTTTGAAAATACCAATTGTAATTAAACATAAGTCTTGAATTCTTAAACATGAATCTTGAAAACCAAAGCAAATTTTGAATTTCTTAAATTGATACCAATTGTAAGAATTGTTCATTTTAAAACATATAAACAACTTTTAATCATAAAGTGTGGGAGTACAAATACCAATAGAAATACAAAATCAATTTTCTCCCCCTTTATGAAAAACAAACTAAAGACATGCATAGTCTTGATAACAATTTAAAAGTAATCAATTTAAACAAAATTGAAACTCAAGCACTAGCATAAACACAAACATATATATGTATGAAAGATAGATACCAATAGAAATTGATATACTTGGAATTTAAAGTATACATACATACAAAACATATATGAGTATACAAGAAGATCAAAATGATACCATTGAAAGAGTTCAATGATACCAATTGACATAACAATAAGTTCAAGTGTATACATCATATTATCTACCACCCAATCATAATTCAAGTTTTAAAGATTTTCAATTTAGGGCATACATGAACATGATCTCCCATCCTACCGCCCTTGGAAGGTAGGGGTTTTCAAAGATAGATTTGAAAATGTAGTTTTGTTTGAAAATCACTACCAATGAAGAACACCGCAACTAGTTAAATGGAAAACTTTGTTAACTAGCACGAAATCCTTCAAGCAAGGAATAAAACAAATTGAAATTCACATGATAATCATCACTCTAACAATAAGCATAACTCATGAGAAACAAACATGAGCAATAGATATGAGTGTACAAATAATATGTGAAGATCATAATCATGAAAAAATATTTCATTAAGCTCAATTATTCCTTAAAACATAATTCCATCAAAAAAAACATGAAAAATCATATAAAACTCCTTATTTAATCTTCAAGGCATATGTATGTCTAATACAAGCTAAATATACATACATATCCAAAACTCAACGAGTCCACTAAATGTATATTCATGAAGGCACGTGGCTCAAAAGATGTATATGTATAAGATTAGTTTGAACTAGATAGACATATACATGAAGTTAAACATAAATACATGAACATGAAAAACTAAATTTTCATCACAACAAATTTCATTTCAAGGTATATGTATGAATTGTCAAACATGAAGTATACATACATATCCCTAAACACAATTGAGTCCATATATAGATTTGCATGAAAGGCAAATGACTCAAGGGGTATACATGTATATCTTAAAGTTTGGCAATACAAACATATACATGAAGTGAAACACACAATCATAAAACAATCCAAAAAAATGGAATACAAGTTTGAAATGTATGAATCATCAAAACTAGACTATACTAGCACATCTAATGGTTTCAAATAAGCGTTCAAGCTCATACATATATAGATTTATTTGTGCCCACTATATGTACAAGTATATTCCTAGTCTTAATGAAACTAACATCTAAACAATATTCTTAACATGAAGCATCAAAACAATATAAAATCATCATGATAAAACTAAAACATGATTACTATGTAAATTCACATGTATTAGATTCATGATGTACATTATAGCTAAAACAAAAGTGAGAACACTAAATATGGTTCATATAAGCATATGTGTCTCAAATACTATACATGTATGTCAAGGATCTAATAAACATGGAATGAACATACTAATCCATAGACATCAAAAAAAAAAATGCATAATCAAATTAAAACATGTAAACAATGGGAGTTTAGGAATCGTTACCAAAACCTCAAGGCAACTCTCCTTGTCTCCAAAACTTGGTGGTCCTCTCCACCATCTCTTCCCTTGAAAGTGATGCATCCAATTTGATTTCCATGAAGTCCGGAACGCATCCACTCCAAGGTGTCATCACTCTCACGTCATGTGAGAGCCCACACCTACATCAAAAATAGGAGGGTGGTCTTTGGTACCCACATCTTGTTTGGGTCCATGGGGGTTAGTCCCTTCTCTAACCCAAACAATTTCTTTGCTAAATTAGTAGTATGTAATCTATCATACAAAATTTAGCAAGGTGGCCCTTACGTCCACAATGTGTACATGTGTACACATGAGCATACATGTGATGGTGTGTCCGTGAGGAGCATGTGTATGCCGTGATGGGTGTGCATGCATAAAGGATGGAACTTGTTTCTTTCGAACCAAGGTTTCCAACCGTTGTGGTTCAGGCACATTGGCTCATAGTGGAGCCCAAACAATCCATTTTCTTCTTTAACAAATTTATATCATTTTCGAGCATAGAAGAAGTGGAACATGCAATGGGTGATTTAGGTGAAACTACCTAGCATGGCAACATGAGAATCAATCTTATTTTGCAAAACAATATTCTTATCTAACAACATTCATCAAATCATTTGAAATAGAAATGATTTTGTTTTTCAAACAACATTCTCTTTTAAAACAAAATCAACTTTAGAAGACAATTTTCATTTTCTTCAAAAGAGTTTCACAATCATTTTTAGACTTTAAAAATTTATTTTCTTTTAAAGCAAGTTCCAATTGAGATCTCAATGAATCCCTTTCATTATAGACCTCAACTTTCTCTTGCAAAACACAATCAAGTCTAGAGTGCAAACACTTATTTTCTTTTTCAATTTCTAGACTTTTCTTTTTCAAAATCTTATATTTTTCAATTAGTTTTTCACAAACAATTGAAAGTTCTTCATTCAAAGCATGGGATCATATGATCATTTGAAGAACTAGCATCATCATCACTATCTAATGAGTTTCCGAGTGTACCTCAAGGGAGTCATTCCCTTGGACCATGTAGCATTGGAGTTGGATTCTCCACTAGATTCCTCTTCTTGGATTGGCAATTGAAGCTTGGAGGTGTTGTTGTCAATTTGTTCCACACTACAAAAGCGGAATCAAAGTTAGAAACACATAAAAGATAATCTTTAGATAAAGTGCTTCTAATGGCCTCTAGGGCTTGTGCATTGGCCCCTATATGATTACCATCACCAAGATAACATCTCTTGGTGGCGGCAAGGAAGACATGCAAAACTAGGGTCTTTAGGTACATGGACATCCTATACTTCCAAACATCAATGTTGGAAGGGTCAAAGCTAGGAGGGGTCATGAAGTCCATGGTAAACTATAAATGTGCAAACAACAAATGCAAATGAGATTAGCAAGCAAATGGATCACTCCTAGGATGTTAAGCCTAAGTATCAGGAGCACTAGCTCTGATACCAATTGAAAAACACCTAGAGGGGGGGTGAATAGGTGTAAGTGCTAATCTAAGAAACTAAATGCAAACTAAGTGCGCTAAATGCGGAAGCTAATGCAAATTATGCACAAACTAATACAATACAACAAGTGTAGCCGAATTCCCCTTGCGAGGCTCTGGACTAACTCCCCTTGATTCCCCTTGAAATGGGTTGAGGTGCTATGTGAAGCTCTTGTTGGATGAGTTACAGTTAGGCACACACACACAAGCAATCCAAGCAATAAGAAAATGTGCACACACAATCAAGCCAAGCAATCAAGAATGAATAGCAATATGAATAAATGCAAGCAATATGAAATATGCACAACACAAGCAAATATGATATGATGTGAATATGATGCTTTGCACAAATATAAGAGAGAGAGTTAGAGAGACAATGGATCAATACGCAAACACAAGATTTGTTTCGAGGTTCGAGCACCTTGCTCTACATCCCCGCCTACACCACCGTGTAGGATTTCCACTATCTCAACTCCCACCGAGGGAACCTCTACCAAAGAGGATTTCTTACAACTCTAGGAGTACCAAACTCCTCTCTCAAAAACAACCTCCTCACAACCGAGGGTTAGGCCCGTAGCCAATACAACAACCAATCCACACACCTCTACCGAAGAGGCTCACAACCAAACTCCACCTCTACCCGAAGAGGGATCCAAACCAACACCCAATACAACAATCTCCCCTCTACCAGAGGGAGCAACTCAAGAAATCAAGGGTTTACAACAAGTGGTATATTTCAACCACAAACTCTTTTTCTTTTTCTTTTTCCACAAAAAACAAGATCCTAATAGTTTAGGATAGAAGATATAGCTCAAGTGTGGATCAAAGTGTTTTTGGAAACAAGCAACAAAGAAAAACTACTTGGGAATCTCTTGTATATGATAGAAAATGAAATACAAATCAAAATCCCAAAACCTAGTTTTCTTGATTTTCCAAAAACCCAAAACAAATAAAGATGAGAAGTTTTAAAGCCCAAAACTCTTTTTAAAACTCTTTTAACACTTCAGAAAACTGGAAATTTTTCTCTAAAAAACTTGGCTAAAATCCCAAAGAGATGGGGTTTATATAGCCCCTATACAAAACTAGCCGTTAGGCTGAGTTGGCAGTCTGACAGACTGCCGTCGACCGGTCGGTCGACCGCCAACGGTCAGAATTATGACCGTTGGGCAACTGCGGTCGACCGGCCCGGTCGACCGATAAAACCCGAGAGCAGAGCTCTCAACTCTCGGTCGACCGTCCCGGTCGACCGTGTCTGTGCCTAACAGACGTGCACGTCTGTGCACATCGGTCGACCGCCCGGTCGACCGGCCTATGGTGCGGTCGACCGGTCCGGTCGACCGACTTGGCCTGTCAGCCAGTCCTCAGTTCTGCACAGATACGGGATTTGAAAATAGGTCTTTTCACTCAATAAAAATCCCATAAATTCACAGTAAATCTAAAAAATAGTTTTAATCACAATAAAAACTGTTTTTCTAAAATATGTTTTTCTAAAACTTGTTTTATCATTTTACTTTGATAACCAAACTTGTGATAAAAATTTCAAGACATATATCAATCATATCAATTCATTTTTGAGTCTTGCAAATTTTATCAAAAACAAACCTTGTATTTTGTCAAACTAGAATTTTCCAAAACATGAATAGGGATAGTCAAAATAAGTTTGTTTCCAAGTAAAGCATGTATGTATAATATAGAAAACATCTACTATACATATAACCTATGTAAACTTGTTTTGATCAACTATTCATAAAAACCAAATATCAATCATAAAACGTGTGTGTTTTGTGTTCACTTGAGCATATCAACTAAACTAAGCTTTACAAATGGATCTAAAACTCTATCTAAACTAGGATACCTAAGTCTTCTTGACGATCTTCATCTTCAAGTAGACTTGCTCCAAAACTCCGTGATTCTCCAAGTGCAAAGGTATGATCTTTAAGCTTTGGCACCGGAATCACCATGATAAGCTTCTAATCATCTTGTTGAAGCTAATCACCAACTAATATCCTGTTAATGATCTGAAACTTAGAAACACAAGAATATTAGTAAACATAACTACATGAGTGTTGATCATCATCAAAACTAGAGTGGAAGGCCATTGGGCCAACAATCTCCCCTTTTTTGATGATGACAAAACTCATGGAGTTATATATGCATGGATTAAAGATAAGCTTCAAGGAAGCTCCCCTTAACTCATGCATAGGGATAAACAATAAATATATGCATGAATATTAAACATGAAACATGCATATGCTAAACAATAATGGTTCTAGATATCAAATGGAATATTCAAAACAAAATAAGCTCTAGATACCAATTACAAAGCAAACTCTATAATCAATAAACTTAATATTCTTGAGATTAGAACATAATATATGCATAAACATAAGCATGCATATAAAACTCAAAATCTTTCTCCCCCTTTTTGTCAATCATCAACAAAGGGGTAAACAATCAAAACCATAGATAAAATGAGGGGTAAAAATCTTCTCCCCCTTTTTGTCAATCAAAACAATGCAAACAATGTTCTCCCCCTTTTTGTCTAAAACAAAAAAAATCAATAAGGGGTGACTACAAACATGATATCAATTAAAAAATATGTCAATGAAGTATCTTGATACCAATAAACAAGGATCAATATATGTTATATGCTATATACATTCATGAAGAGGAAGACGCTAAGTTAGCTTCCCTACACATATGCATTACATGAAGAGGGATGACAAGCCCCAATTCACATAACACATATTATGTAATGCATAAGAGGAGATGTGAAGCTCCCCCTACACACGTATATCATATAAAGAAGAGTTGTCAAGCTCCTCAATTTATAATATACTCAACATGAATCTATATGTAAGAGAGATGTTAAGCTCTCCTTGCATATAGGAAATACAAATCAAAACTTTGAATATTTTCTTTAAACAAAATTTTGAAATACCAATTGTAATTAAACATAAGTCTTGAATTCTTAAACATGAATCTTTGAAACCAAAGCAATTTTGAATTTCTTAAATATAATACCAATTGTAAGAATTGTTCATTTTAAACATATAAACAACTTTTAATCATAAAGTGTGGAGTACAAATACCAATTGAAATACAAAATCAAATTTTCTCCCCCTTTATGAAAAACAAACTAAAGACATGCATAGTCTTGATAACAATTTAAAAGTAATCAATTTAAACAAATTGAAACTCAAGCACTAGCATAAACACAAACATATATATGTATGAAAGATAGATACCAATAGAAATTGATATACTTGGAATTTAAAGCATACATACATACAAAACATATATGAGTATACAAGAAGATCAAAATGATACCAATTGAAAGAGTTCAATGATACCAATTGACATAACAATAAGTTCAAGTGTATACATCATATTATCTACCACCCAATCATAATTCAAGTTTTAAAGATTTTCAATTTAGGGCATACATGAACATGATCTCCCATCCTACCGCCCTTGGAAGGTAGGGGTTTTCAAAGATAGATTTGAAAATGTAGTTTTGTTTGAAAATCACTACCATAATGAAGAACACGCAACTAGTTAAATGGAAAACTTGTTAACTAGCACGAAATCCTTCAAGCAAGGAATAAAACAAAATTGAAATTCACATGATAATCATCACTCTAACAAATAAAGCATAACTCATGAGAAACAAAACATGAGCAATAGATATGAGTGTACAAATAATATGTGAAGATCATAATCATGAAAAATATTTCATTAAGCTCAATTATTCCTTAAAACATAATTCCATCAAAAAACATGAAAAATCATATAAAACTCCTTATTTAATCTTCAAGGCATATGTATGTCTAATACAAGCTAAAATATACATACATATCCAAAACTCAACGAGTCCACTAAATGTATATTCATGAAGGCACGTGGCTCAAAAAGATGTATATGTATAAGATTAGTTTGAACTAGATAGACATATACATGAAGTTAAACATAAATACATGAAACATGAAAAACTAAATTTCATCACAACAATTTTCATTTCAAGGTATATGTATGATTGTCAAACATGAAGTATACATACATATCCCTAAACACAATTGAGTCCATATATAGATTTGCATGAAAGGCAAATGACTCAAGGGGTATACATGTATATCTTAAAGTTTGGCAATACAAACATATACATGAAGTGAAACACACAATCATAAACAAATCCAAAAAATGGAATACAAGTTTGAAATGTATGAATCATCAAACTAGACTATACTAGCACATCTAATGGGTTCAAATAAGCTTCAAGCTCATACATATATAGATTTATTTGTAGCCCACTATATGTACAAGTATAATTCCTAGTCTTAATGAAAACTAACATCTAAACATATATTCTTAACATGAAGCATCAAAACACAATATAAAAATCATCATGATAAAACTAAAACATGATTACTATGTAAATTCACATGTATTAGATTCATGATGTACATTATAGCTAAAACAAAAGTGAGAACACTAAATATGGGTTCATATAAGCATATTGTCTCAAATACTATACATGTATGTCAAGGATCTAATAAACATGGAATGAACATACTAATCCATAGACATCAAAAAAAAAAATATGCCATAATCATGATATGAAAGCATGGGAGTTTAGGATCGTTACCAAAACCTCAAGGCAACTCTCCTTGTCTCCAAAACTTGGTGGTCCTCTCCACCATCTCTTCCCTTGAAAGTGATGCATCCAATTTGATTTCCATGAAGTCCGGAACGCATCCACTCCAAGGTGTCATCACTCTCACGTCATGTGAGAGCCCACACCTACATCAAAATAGGAGGGGTGGTCTTTGGTACCCATATCTTTTGGGTCCATGGGGGTTAGTCCCTTCTCTAACCCAAACAAATTTCTTTGCTAAATTAGTAGTATGTAATCTATCAAACAAAATTTAGCAAGGTGGCCCTTACGTCCACAATGTGTACATGTGTACACATGAGCATACATGTGATGGGTGTGTCCGTGTGGAGCATGTGTATGCCGTGAAGGGTGTGCATGCATAAAGGATGGAACTTGTTTCTTTCGAACCAAGGTTTCCAACCGATTGTGGTTCAAGGCACATTGGCTCATAGTGGAGCCCAAACAATCATTTTCTTCTTTAACAATTTATATCATTTTCGAGCATAGAAGAAGTGGAACATGCAATGGGTGATTTAGGTGAAACTACCCTAGCATGGCAAACATGAGAATCAATCTTATTTTGCAAAACAATATTCTTCTCTAAACAAACATTCAACTCATTTGAAATAGAAATGATTTTGTTTTTCAAAGAACATTCTCTTTTAAACAAAATCAACTTTAGAAGACAAATTTTCATTATTCTTCAAAGAGTTTCACAATCATTTTTGACTTTTAAAATTTATTTTCTTTTAAAGCAAGTTCCAATTGAGATCTCAATGAATCCCTTTCATTATAGACCTCAACTTTCTCTTGCAAAACACAATCAAGTCTAGAGTGCAAACACTTATTTTCTTTTCAATTTCTAGACTTTTCTTTTTCAAAATCTTATATTTTTCAATTAGTTTTTCACAACATTGAGAGTTCTTCATTCAAAGCATGGGCATCAATATGATCATTTGAAGAACTAGCATCATCATCACTATCTAATGGAGTTTCCGAGTGTACCTCAAGGGAGTCATTCCTTGGACCATGTAGCATTGAGTTGGATTCTCCACTAGATTCCTCTTCTTGGATTGGAATTGAAGCTTGGAGGTGGTGGTTGTCAATTGTTCCACACTACAAAAGCGGAATCAAAGTTAGAAACACATAAAAGATAATCTTTAGATAAAGTGCTTCTAATGGCCTCTAGGGCTTGTGCATTGGCCCCTATATGATTACAATCACCAAGATAACATCTCTTGGTGGCGGCAAGGAAGACATGCAACCTAGGGTCTTTAGGTACATGGACATCCTATACTTCCAAACATCAATGTTGGAAGGGTCAAAGCTAGGAGGGGTCATGAAGTCCATGGTAAACTATAAATGTGCAAACAAACAAATGCAAATGAGATTAGCAAGCAAATGGATCACTCCTAGGATGTTAAGCCTAAGTATCAGGAGCACTAGCTCTGATACCAATTGAAAAACACCTAGAGGGGGGGTGAATAGGTGTAAGTGCTAATCTAATAAACTAAATGCAAACTAAGTGCGCTAAATGCGGAAGCTAATGCAAATTATGCACAAACTAATACAATACAACAAGTGTAGCCGAATTCCCCTTGCGAGGCTCTGGACTAACTCCCTTGATTCCCTTGAAATGGGTTGAGCGCTATGTGAAGCTCTTGTTGGATGAGTATAAGTTAGGCACACACACACAAGCAATCCAAGCAATAAAAATATGTGCACACACAATCAAGCCAAGCAATCAAGAATGAATAGCAATATGAATAATGCAAGGCAATATGAAATATGCACAACACAAGCAAATATGATATGATATGAATATGATGCTTTGCACAATATAAGAGAGAGAGTTAGAGAGACAATGGATCAATACGCAAACACCAAGATTTGTTTCGAGGTTCGAGCACCTTGCTCTACATCCCCGCCTACACCACCGTGTAGGATTTCCACTATCTCAACTCCCACCGAGGGAACCTCTACCAAGAGGATTTCTTACAACTCTAGGAGTACCAAACTCCTCTCTCAACAACAACCTCCTCACAACCGAGGGGTTAGGCCCGTAGCCAATACAACAACCAATCCACACACCTCTACCGAAGAGGCTCACAACCAAACTCCACCTCTACCGAAGAGGGATCCAAACCACAACCCAATCAACAATCTCCACCTCTACCAAGAGGGAGCAACTCAAGAAATCAAGGGTTTACAACAAGTGGTATATTTCAACCAAAACCTCTTTCCTTTCTTTTTCCACAAAACAAGATCCTAAATAGTTTAGGATAGAAGAATAGCTCAAGTGTGGAATCAAAGTGTTTTTGGAAACAAGCAACAAAGAAAAACTCTTGGGAATCTCTTGTATATGATAGAAAATGAAATACCAAATCAAAATCCCAAAACCTAGTTTTTCTTTGATTTTCCAAAAACCCAAAACAAATAAAGATGAGAAGTTTAAAGCCCCAAAAACTCTTTTTAAAACTCTTTTAAACACTTCAGAAAACTGGAAATTTTTCTCTAAAAAACTTGGCTAAAATCCCCAAAGAGATGGGGTTTATATAGCCCCTATACAAAACTAGCCGTTAGGCTGAGTTGGCAGTCTGACAGACTGCCGGTCGACCGGTCCGGTCGACCGCCAACGGTCAAATTATGACCGTTGGGCAACTGCGGTCGACCGGCCCGGTCGACCGATAAAACCCGAGAGCAGAGCTCTCAACTCGGTCGACCGTCCCGGTCGACCGTGTCTGTGCCTAACAGACGTGCACGTCTGTGCACATCGGTCGACCGTCCCGGTCGACCGGCCTATGGTGCGGTCGACCGGTCCGGTCGACCGACTTGGCCTGTCAGCCAGTCCTCAGTTCTGCACAGATACGGGATTTGAAAATAGGTCTTTTCACTCAATAAAAATCCCATAAATTCACAGTAAATCTAAAAAATAGTTTTAATCACAATAAAACTGTTTTTCTAAAATATGTTTTTCTAAAACTTGTTTTATCATTTTACTTTGATAACCAAACTTGTGATAAAATTTCAAGACATATATCATCATATCAATTCATTTTTGAGTCTTGCAAATTTTATCAAAAACAAAACTTGTATTTTATCAAACTTGAATTTTCCAAAACATGAATAGGGATATCAAAATAAGTTTGTTTACCAAGTTAAAGCATGTATGAATAATAGAAAACATCTACTATACATATAACATATGTAAACTTGTTTTGATCAACTATTCATAAAACCAAAATATCAAATCATAAAACGTGTGTGTGTTTTGTGTTCACTTGAGCATATCAACTAAACTAAGCTTTACAAATGGATCTAAAACTCTATCTAAACTAGGATACCTAAGTCTTCTTGACGATCTTCATCTTCAAGTAGACTTGCTCCAAACTCCGTGATTCTCCAAGTGCAAAGGTATGATCTTTAAGCTTTGGCACCGGAATCACCATGAATAAGCTTCTAATCATCTTGTTGAAGCTAATCACCAACTAATATCCTGTTAATGATCTGAAACTTAGAAACACAAGAATATTAGTAAACATAACTACATGAGTGTTGATCATCATCAAAACTAGAGTGGAAGGCCATTGGGCCAACAATCTCCCCTTTTTGATGATGACAAAACTCATGGAGTTATATATGCATGGATTAAAGATAAGCTTCAAGGAAGCTCCCCCTTAACTCATGCATAGGGATAAACAATAAATATATGCAATGATATTAAACATGAAACATGCATATGCATAAACAATAAATGGTTCTAGATATCAAATGGAATATTCAAAACAAAATAAGCTCTAGATACCAATTACAAAGCAAACTCTATATATCAATTAAACTTAATATTCTTGAGATTAAAACATAATATATGCATAAACATAAGCATGCATATAAAAACTCAAAATCTTTCTCCCCCTTTTTGTCAATCATCAACAAAGGGGTAAACAATCAAAACCATAGATAAAATGAGGGTAAAAATCTTCTCCCCCTTTTTGTCAATCAAAACAATGCAAACATGTTCTCCCCCTTTTTGTCTAAAACAAAAAAAAATCAATAAGGGGTGACTACAAACATGATATCAATTAAAAAATATGTCAATGAAGCATCTTGATACCAATAAACAAGGATCAATATATGTTATATGCTATATACATTCATGAAGAGGAAGACGCTAAGTTAGCTTCCCTACACATATGCATTACATGAAGAAGGGATGACAAGCCCCAATTCACATAATACATATTATGTAATGCATAAGAGGAGATGTGAAGCTCCCCCTACACACGTATATCATATAAAGAAGAGTTGTCAAGCTCCTCAATTTATAATATACTCAACATGAATCTATATGTAAGAGAGATGTTAAGCTCTCCTTGCATATAGGAAATACAAATCAAAACTTTGAATATTTTCTTTAAACAAAATTTTGAAAATACCAATTGTAATTAAACATAAGTCTTGAATTCTTAAACATGAATCTTGAACCCAAGCAAATTTTGAATTTCTTGAAAGATGATACAATTGTAAGAATTTTCATTTTAAAACATATAAACAACTTTTAATCATAAAGTGTGGGAGTACAAATACCAATAGAAATACAAAATCAAATTTTCTCCCCCTTTATGAAAAACAAACTAAAGACATGCATAGTCTTGATAACAATTTAAAAGTAATCAATTTAAACAAAATTGAAACTCAAGCACTAGCATAACACAAACATATATATGTATGAAAGATAGATACCAATAGAAATTGATATACTTGGAATTTAAAGCATACATACATACAAAACATATATGAGTATACAAGAAGATCAAAATGATACCAATTGAAAGAGTTCAATGATACCAATTGACATAACAATAAGTTCAAGTGTATACATCATATTATCTACCACCCAATCATAATTCAAGTTTTAAAGATTTTCAATTTAGGGCATACATGAACATGATCTCCCATCCTACCGCCCTTGGAAGGTAGGGGTTTTCAAAGATAGATTTGAAAATGTAGTTTTGTTTGAAAATCTCTACCAAAATGAAGAACACCGCAACTAGTTAAATGGAAAACTTTGTAACTAGCACGAAATCCTTCAAGCAAGGAATAAAACAAATTGAAATTCACATGATAATCATCACTCTAACAAATAAGCATAACTCATGAGAAACAAAACATGAGCAATAGATATGAGTGTACAAATAATATGTGAAGATCATAATCATGAAAAATATTTCATTAAGCTCAATTATTCCTTAAAACATAATTCCATCAAAAAACATGAAAAATCATATAAAACTCCTTATTTAATCTTCAAGGCATATGTATGTCTAATACAAGCTAAAATATACATACATATCCAAAACTCAACGAGTCCACTAAATGTATATTCATGAAGGCACGTGGCTCAAAAAGATGTATATGTATAAGATTAGTTTGAACTAGATAGACATATACATGAAGTTAAACATAAATACATGAAACATGAAAAACTAAATTTTCATCACAACAAATTTCATTTCAAGGTATATGTATGAATTGTCAAACATGAAGTATACATACATATCCCTAAACACAATTGAGTCCATATATAGATTTGCATGAAAGGCAAATGACTCAAGGGGTATACATGTATATCTTAAAGTTTGGCAATACAACATATACATGAAGTGAAACACACAATCATAAAACAAATCCAAAAATGGAATACAAGTTTGAAATGTATGAATCATCAAAACTAGACTATACTAGCACATCTAATGGGTTCAAATAAGCGTTCAAGCTCATACATATATAGATTTATTTGTGGCCCACTATATGTACAAGTATATTCCTAGTCTTAATGAAAACTAACATCTAAACATATACCAAAACATGAAGCATCAAAACACAATATAAAATCATCATGATAAAACTAAAACATGATTACTATGTAAATTCACATGTATTAGATTCATGATGTACATTATAGCTAAAACAAAAGTGAGAACACTAATATGGGTTCATATAAGCATATGTGTCTCAAATACTATACATGTATGTCAAGGATCTAATAAACATGGAATGAACATACTAATCCATAGACATCAAAAAAAAAAATGCCATAATCAAATGAATATGAAAGCATGGGAGTTTAGGATCGTTACCAAAACCTCAAGCAACTCTCCTTGTCTCCAAAACTTGGTGGTCCTCTCCACCATCTCTTCCCTTGAAAGTGATGCATCCAATTTGATTTCCATGAAGTCCGGAACGCATCCACTCCAAGGTGTCATCACTCTCTCACGTCATGTGAGAGCCCACACCTACATCAATCAAAATAGGAGGGGTGGTCTTTGGTACCCATCTCTTGTTGGGTCCATGGGGTTTAGTCCCTTCTCTAACCCAAACAAATTTCTTTGCTAAATTAGTAGTATGTAAATCTATCATAACAAAATTTAGCAAGGTGGCCCTTACGTCCACAATGTGTCATGTGTACACATGAGCATACATGTGATGGGTGTGTCCGTGTGGAGCATGTGTATGCCGTGAAGGGTGTGCATGCATAAAGGATGGAACTTGTTTTTTCGAACCAAGGTTTCCAACCGATTGTGGTTCAAGGCACATTGGCTCATAGTGGAGCCCAAACAATCCATTTTCTTCTTTAACAAATTTATAATCATTTTCGAGCATAGAAGAAGTGGAACATGCAATGGGTGTTAGGTGAAACTACCCTAGCATGGCAAACATGAGAATCAATCTATTTTGCAAACAATATTCTTCTCTAAACAACATTCAACTCATTTGAAATAGAAATGATTTTGTTTTTCAAAGCAACATTCTCTTTAAAACAAAATCAACTTTAGAAGACAAATTTTCATTTTCTTCAAAAGAGTTTCACAATCATTTTTAGACTTTAAAAATTTATTTTCTTTTAAAGCAAGTTCCAATTGAGATCTCAATGAATCCCTTTCATTATAGACCTCAACTTTCTCTTGCAAACACAATCAAGTCTAGAGTGCAAACACTTATTTTCTTTTTCAATTTCTAGACTTTTCTTTTTCAAAATCTTATATTTTTCAATTAGTTTTTCACACAACAATGAGAGTTCTTCATTCAAGCATGGGCATCAATATGATCATTGAAGAACTAGCATCATCATCACTATCTAATGGAGTTTCCGAGTGTACCTCAAGGGAGTCATTCCCTTGGACATGTAGCATATAGAGTTGGATTCTCCACTAGATTCCTCTTCTTGGATTGGCAATTGAAGCTTGGAGGTGGTGGTTGTCAATTTGTTCCACACTACAAAAGCGGAATCAAAGTTAGAAACACATAAAGATAATCTTTAGATAAAGTGCTTCTAATGGCCTCTAGGGCTTGTGCATTGGCCCCTATATGATTACCATCACCAAGATAACATCTCTTGGTGGCGGCAAGGAAGACATGCAAACCTAGGGTCTTTAGGTACATGGACATCCTATACTTCCAAACATCAATGTTGGAAGGGTCAAAGCTAGGAGGGGTCATGAAGTCCATGGTAAAACTATAAATGTGCAAACAAACAAATGCAAATGAGATTAGCAAGCAAATGGATCACTCCTAGGATGTTAAGCCTAAGTATCAGGAGCACTAGCTCTGATACCAATTGAAAAACACCTAGAGGGGGGGTGAATAGGTGTAAGTGCTAATCTAAGAAACTAAATGCAAACTAAGTGCGCTAAATGCGGAAGCTAATGCAAATTATGCACAAACTAATACAATACAACAAGTGTAGCCGAATTCCCCTTGCGAGGCTCTGGACTAACTCCCCTTGATTCCCTTGAAATGGGTTGAGGCGCTATGTGAAGCTCTTGTTGGATGAGTACAAGTTAGGCACACACACACAAGCAATCCAAGCAATAAGAAATATGTGCACACACAATCAAGCCAAGCAATCAAGAATGAATAGCAATATGAATAAATGCAAGGCAATATGAAATATGCACAACACAAGCAAATATGATATGATGTGAATATGATGCTATGCACAAATATAAGAGAGAGAGTTAGAGAGACAATGGATCAATACGCAAACACCAAGATTTGTTTCGAGGTTCGAGCACCTTGCTCTACATCCCCGCCTACACCACCGTGTAGGATTTCCACTATCTCAACTCCCACCGAGGGAACCTCTACCAAAGAGGATTTCTTACAACTCTAGGAGTACCAAACTCCTCTCTCAAACAACAACCTCCTCACAACCGAGGGGTTAGGCCCGTAGCCAATACAACAACCAATCCACACACCTCTACCGAAGAGGCTCACAACCAAACTCCACCTCTACCGAAGAGGGATCCAAACCAACAACCCAATACAACAATCTCCACCTCTACCAAAGAGGGAGCAACTCAAGAAATCAAGGGTTTACAACAAGTGGTATATTTCAACCACAAACCTCTTTCCTTTTTCTTTTTCCACAAAAACAAGATCCTAAATAGTTTAGGATAGAAGATATAGCTCAAGTGTGGAATCAAAGTGTTTTTGGAAACAAGCAACAAAGAAAAACTACTTGGGAAATCTCTTGTATATGATAGAAAATGAAATACCAAATCAAAATCCCAAAACCTAGTTTTCTTTGATTTTCCAAAAACCCAAAACAAATAAAGATGAGAAGTTTTAAAGCCCCAAAAACTCTTTTTAAAACTCTTTTAAACACTTCAGAAAACTGAAAATTTTTCTCTAAAAAACTTGGCTAAAATCCCCAAAGAGATGGGGTTTATATAGCCCCTATACAAAACTAGCCGTTAGGCTGAGTTGGCAGTCTGACAGACTGCCGGTCGACCGGTCCGGTCGACCGCCAACGGTCAGAATTATGACCGTTGGGCAACTGCGGTCGACCGGCCCGGTCGACCGATAAAACCCGAGAGCAGAGCTCTCAACTCGGTCGACCGTCCCGGTCGACCGTGTCTGTGCCTAACAGACGTGCACGTCTGTGCACATCGGTCGACCGTCCCGGTCGACCGGCCTATGGTGCGGTCGACCGGTCCGGTCGACCGACTTGGCCTGTCAGCCAGTCCTCAGTTCTGCACAGATACGGGATTTGAAAATAGGTCTTTTCACTCAATAAAAATCCCATAAATTCACAGTAAATCTAAAAAATAGTTTTAATCACAATAAAAACTGTTTTTCTAAAAATATGTTTTTCTAAAACTTGTTTTATCATTTTACTTTGATAACCAAACTTGTGATAAAAATTTCAAGACATATATCAATCATATCAATTCATTTTTGAGTCTTGCAAATTTTATCAAAAACAAAACCTTGTATTTTGTCAAACTTGATTTTTCCAAAACATGAATAGGGATATCAAAATAAGTTTGTTTACCAAGTTAAAGCATGTATGAATAAATAGAAAACATCTACTATACATATAACATATGTAAACTTGTTTTGATCAACTATTCATAAAAACCAAATATCAAATCATAAAACGTGTGTGTGTTTTGTGTTCACTTGAGCATATCAACTAAACTAAGTTTTACAAATGGATCTAAAACTCTATCTAAACTAGGATACCTAAGTCTTCTTGACGATCTTCATCTTCAAGTAGACTTGCTCCAAAACTCCGTGATTCTCCAAGTGCAAAGGTATGATCTTTAAGCTTTGGCACCGGAATCACCATGATAAGCTTCTAATCATCTTGTTGAAGCTAATCACCAACTAATATCCTGTTAATGATCTGAAACTTAGAAACACAAGAATATTAGTAAACATAACTACATGAGTGTTGATCATCATCAAAACTAGAGTGGAAGGCCATTGGGCCAACAATCTCCCCTTTTTTGATGATGACAAAACTCATGGAGTTATATATGCATGGATTAAAGATAAGCTTCAAGGAAGCTCCCCCTTAACTCATGCATAGGGATAAACAATAAATATATGCAATGAATATTAAACATGAAACATGCATATGCATAAACAATAAATGGTTCTAGATATCAAATGGAATATTCAAAACAAAATAAGCTCTAGATACCAATTACAAAGCAAACTCTATAAATCAATTAAACTTAATATTCTTGAGATTAGAACATAATATATGCATAAACATAAGCATGCATATAAAACTCAAAATCTTTCTCCCCCTTTTTGTCAATCATCAACAAAGGGGTAAACAATCAAAACCATAGATAAAATGAGGGGTAAAAATACTTCTCCCCCTTTTTGTCAATCAAAACAATGCAAACAATGTTCTCCCCCTTTTTGTCTAAAACAAAAAAAAATCAATAAGGGGTGACTACAAACATGATATCAATTAAAAAATATGTCAATGAAGTATCTTGATACCAATAAACAAGGATCAATATATGTTATATGCTATATGCATTCATGAAGAGGAAGACGCTAAGTTAGCTTCCCTACACATATGCATTACATGAAGAAGGGATGACAAGCCCCAATTCACATAATACATATTATGTAATGCATAAGAGGAGATGTGAAGCTCCCCCTACACACGTATATCATATAAAGAAGAGTTGTCAAGCTCCTCAATTTATAATATACTCAACATGAATCTATATGTAAGAGAGATGTTAAGCTCTCCTTGCATATAGGAAATACAAATCAAAACTTTGAATATTTTCTTTAAACAAAATTTTGAAAATACCAATTGTAATTAAACATAAGTCTTGAATTCTTAAACATGAATCTTGAAACCAAAGCAAATTTTGAATTTCTTAAATATGATACCAATTGTAAGAATTGTTCATTTTAAAACATATAAACAACTTTTAATCATAAAGTGTGGGAGTACAAATACCAATAGAAATACAAAATCAATTTTCTCCCCCTTTATGAAAAACAAACTAAAGACATGCATAGTCTTGATAACAATTTAAAAGTAATCAATTTAAACAAAATTGAAACTCAAGCACTAGCATAAACACAAACATATATATGTATGAAAGATAGATACCAATAGAAATTGATATACTTGGAATTTAAAGTATACATACATACAAAACATATATGAGTATACAAGAAGATCAAAATGATACCAATTGAAAGAGTTCAATGATACCAATTGACATAACAATAAGTTCAAGTGTATACATCATATTCTCTACCACCCAATCATAATTCAAGTTTTAAAGATTTTCAATTTAGGGCATACATGAACATGATCTCCCATCCTACCGCCCTTGGAAGGTAGGGGTTTTCAAAGATAGATTTGAAAATGTAGTTTTGTTTGAAAATCTCTACCATATGAAGAATATCGCAACTAGTTAAATGGAAAATTTGTTAACTAGTACGAAATCCTTCAAGCAAGGAATAAAACAAAATTGAAATTCACATGATAATCATCACTCTAACAAATAAAGCATAACTCATGAGAAACAAAACATGAGCAATAGATATGAGTGTACAAATAATATGTGAAGATCATAATCATGAAAAAAATATTTCATTAAGCTCAATTATTCCTTAAAACATAATTCCATCAAAAAAAACATGAAAAATCATATAAAACTCCTTATTTAATCTTCAAGGCATATGTATGTCTAATACAAGCTAAAATATACATACATATCCAAAACTCAACGAGTCCACTAAATGTATATTCATGAAGGCACGTGGCTCAAAAAGATGTATATGTATAAGATTAGTTTGAACTAGATAGACATATACATGAAGTTAAACATAAATACATGAAACATGAAAAACTAAATTTTCATCACAACAAATTTCATTTCAAGGTATATGTATGAATTGTCAAACATGAAGTATACATACATATCCCTAAACACAATTGAGTCCATATATAGATTTGCATGAAAGGCAAATGACTCAAGGGGTATACATGTATATCTTAAAGTTTGGCAATACAAACATATACATGAAGTGAAACACACAATCATAAAACAAATCCAAAAAATGGAATACAAGTTTGAAATGTATGAATCATCAAAACTAGACTATACTAGCACATCTAATGGGTTCAAATAAGCGTTCAAGCTCATACATATATAGATTTATTTGTGGCCCACTATATGTACAAGTATAATTCCTAGTCTTAATGAAAACTAACATCTAAACAAGTAACCTTAACATGAAGCATCAAAACACAATATAAAAATCATCATGATAAAACTAAAACATGATTACTATGTAAATTCACATGTATTAGATTCATGATGTACATTATAGCTAAAACAAAAGTGAGAACACTAAATATGGGTTCATATAAGCATATGTGTCTCAAATACTATACATGTATGTCAAGGATCTAATAAACATGGAATGAACATACTAATCCATAGACATCAAAAAAAAAAAAATGCCATAATCAAATGAATATGAAAGCATGGGAGTTTAGGAATCGTTACCAAAACCTCAAGGCAACTCTCCTTGTCTCCAAAACTTGGTGGTCCTCTCCACCATCTCTTCCCTTGAAAGTGATGCATCCAATTTGATTTCCATGAAGTCCGGAACGCATCCACTCCAAGGTGTCATCACTCTCACGTCATGTGAGAGCCCACACCTACATCAAAAATAGGAGGGGTGGTCTTTGGTACCCACATCTTGTTGGGTCCATGGGGGTTAGTCCCTTCTCTAACCCAAACAAATTTCTTTGCTAAATTAGTAGTATGTAATCTATCAAAACAAAATTTAGCAAGGTGGCCCTTACGTCCACAATGTGTACATGTGTACACATGAGCATACATGTGATGGGTGTGTCCGTGAGGAGCATGTGTATGCCGTGAAGGGTGTGCATGCATAAAGGATGGAACTTGTTTCTTTCGAACCAAGGTTTCCAACCGATTGTGGTTCAAGGCACATTGGCTCATAGTGGAGCCCAAACAATCCATTTTCTTCTTTAACAAATTTATATCATTTTCGAGCATAGAAGAAGTGGAACATGCAATGGGTGATTTAGGTGAAACTACCCTAGCATGGCAAACATGAGAATCAATCTTATTTTGCAAAACAATATTCTTATCTAAACAAACATTCAACTCATTTGAAATAGAAATGATTTTGTTTTTCAAAGCAACATTCTCTTTTAAAACAAAATCAACTTTAGAAGACAAATTTTCATTATTCTTCAAAAGAGTTTCACAATCATTTTTAGACTTTAAAAATTTATTTTCTTTTAAAGCAAGTTCCAATTGAGATCTCAATGAATCCCTTTCATTATAGACCTCAACTTTCTCTTGCAAAACACAATCAAGTCTAGAGTGCAAACACTTATTTTCTTTTTCAATTTCTAGACTTTTCTTTTTCAAAATCTTATATTTTTCAATTAGTTTTTCACAAACAATTGAGAGTTCTTCATTCAAAGCATGGGCATCAATATGATCATTTGAAGAACTAGCATCATCATCACTATCTAATGGAGTTTCCGAGTGTACCTCAAGGGAGTCATTCCCTTGGACCATGTAGCATATAGAGTTGGATTCTCCACTAGATTCCTCTTCTTGGATTGGCAATTGAAGCTTGGAGGTGGTGGTTGTCAATTTGTTCCACACTACAAAAGCGGAATCAAAGTTAGAAACACATAAAAGATAATCTTTAGATAAAGTGCTTCTAATGGCCTCTAGGGCTTGTGCATTGGCCCCTATATGATTACCATCACCAAGATAACATCTCTTGGTGGCGGCAAGGAAGACATGCAAACCTAGGGTCTTTAGGTACATGGACATCCTATACTTCCAAACATCAATGTTGGAAGGGTCAAAGCTAGGAGGGGTCATGAAGTCCATGGTAAACTATAAATGTGCAAACAAACAAATGCAAATGAGATTAGCAAGCAAATGGATCACTCCTAGGATGTTAAGCCTAAGTATCAGGAGCACTAGCTCTGATACCAATTGAAAAACACCTAGAGGGGGGGTGAATAGGTGTAAGTGCTAATCTAATAAACTAAATGCAAACTAAGTGCGCTAAATGCGGAAGCTAATGCAAATTATGCACAAACTAATACAATACAACAAGTGTAGCCGAATTCCCCTTGCGAGGCTCTGGACTAACTCCCCTTGATTCCCCTTGAAATGGGTTGAGGCGCTATGTGAAGCTCTTGTTGGATGAGTACAAGTTAGGCACACACACACAAGCAATCCAAGCAATAAGAAATATGTGCACACACAATCAAGCCAAGCAATCAAGAATGAATAGCAATATGAATAAATGCAAGGCAATATGAAATATGCACAACACAAGCAAATATGATATGATGTGAATATGATGCTATGCACAAATATAAGAGAGAGAGTTAGAGAGACAATGGATCAATACGCAAACACCAAGATTTGTTTCGAGGTTCGAGCACCTTGCTCTACATCCCCGCCTACACCACCGTGTAGGATTTCCACTATCTCAACTCCCACCGAGGGAACCTCTACCAAAGAGGATTTCTTACAACTCTAGGAGTACCAAACTCCTCTCTCAAACAACAACCTCCTCACAACCGAGGGGTTAGGCCCGTAGCCAATACAACAACCAATCCACACACCTCTACCGAAGAGGCTCACAACCAAACTCCACCTCTACCGAAGAGGGATCCAAACCAACAACCCAATACAACAATCTCCACCTCTACCAAAGAGGGAGCAACTCAAGAAATCAAGGGTTTACAACAAGTGGTATATTTCAACCACAAACCTCTTTCCTTTTTCTTTTTCCACAAAAACAAGATCCTAAATAGTTTAGGATAGAAGATATAGCTCAAGTGTGGAATCAAAGTGTTTTTGGAAACAAGCAACAAAGAAAAACTACTTGGGAAATCTCTTGTATATGATAGAAAATGAAATACCAAATCAAAATCCCAAAACCTAGTTTTCTTTGATTTTCCAAAAACCCAAAACAAATAAAGATGAGAAGTTTTAAAGCCCCAAAAACTCTTTTTAAAACTCTTTTAAACACTTCAGAAAACTGGAAATTTTTCTCTAAAAAACTTGGCTAAAATCCCCAAAGAGATGGGGTTTATATAGCCCCTATACAAAACTAGCCGTTAGGCTGAGTTGGCAGTCTGACAGACTGCCGGTCGACCGGTCCGGTCGACCGCCAACGGTCAGAATTATGACCGTTGGGCAACTGCGGTCGACCGGCCCGGTCGACCGATAAAACCCGAGAGCAGAGCTCTCAACTCGGTCGACCGTCCCGGTCGACCGTGTCTGTGCCTAACAGACGTGCACGTCTGTGCACATCGGTCGACCGTCCCGGTCGACCGGCCTATGGTGCGGTCGACCGGTCCGGTCGACCGACTTGGCCTGTCAGCCAGTCCTCAGTTCTGCACAGATACGGGATTTGAAAATAGGTCTTTTCACTCAATAAAAATCCCATAAATTCACAGTAAATCTAAAAAATAGTTTTAATCACAATAAAAACTGTTTTTCTAAAAATATGTTTTTCTAAAACTTGTTTTATCATTTTACTTTGATAACCAAACTTGTGATAAAAATTTCAAGACATATATCAATCATATCAATTCATTTTTGAGTCTTGCAAATTTTATCAAAAACAAAACCTTGTATTTTGTCAAACTTGATTTTTCCAAAACATGAATAGGGATATCAAAATAAGTTTGTTTACCAAGTTAAAGCATGTATGAATAAATAGAAAACATCTACTATACATATAACATATGTAAACTTGTTTTGATCAACTATTCATAAAAACCAAATATCAAATCATAAAACGTGTGTGTTTTGTGTTCACTTGAGCATATCAACTAAACTAAGTTTTACAAATGGATCTAAAACTCTATCTAAACTAGGATACCTAAGTCTTCTTGACGATCTTCATCTTCAAGTAGACTTGCTCCAAAACTCCGTGATTCTCCAAGTGCAAAGGTATGATCTTTAAGCTTTGGCACCGGAATCACCATGATAAGCTTCTAATCATCTTGTTGAAGCTAATCACCAACTAATATCCTGTTAATGATCTGAAACTTAGAAACACAAGAATATTAGTAAACATAACTACATGAGTGTTGATCATCATCAAAACTAGAGTGGAAGGCCATTGGGCCAACAATCTCCCCCTTTTTGATGATGACAAAACTCATGGAGTTATATATGCATGGATTAAAGATAAGCTTCAAGGAAGCTCCCCCTTAACTCATGCATAGGGATAAACAATAAATATATGCAATGAATATTAAACATGAAACATGCATATGCATAAACAATAAATGGTTCTAGATATCAAATGGAATATTCAAAACAAAATAAGCTCTAGATACCAATTACAAAGCAAACTCTATAAATCAATTAAACTTAATATTCTTGAGATTAGAACATAATATATGCATAAACATAAGCATGCATATAAAACTCAAAATCTTTCTCCCCCTTTTTGTCAATCATCAACAAAGGGGTAAACAATCAAAACCATAGATAAAATGAGGGGTAAAAATACTTCTCCCCCTTTTTGTCAATCAAAACAATGCAAACAATGTTCTCCCCTTTTTGTCTAAAACAAAAAAAATCAATAAGGGGTGACTACAAACATGATATCAATTAAAA
This sequence comes from Agave tequilana, assembly GCA_038442645.1. Classification (NCBI taxonomy): domain Eukaryota; kingdom Viridiplantae; phylum Streptophyta; class Magnoliopsida; order Asparagales; family Asparagaceae; genus Agave; species Agave tequilana. The sequence goes on along the minus strand of JAVJIF010010919.1, from coordinate 115,414 downwards.
AATATGTCAATGAAGTATCTTGATACCAATAAACAAGGATCAATATATGTTATATGCTATATGCATTCATGAAGAGGAAGACGCTAAGTTAGCTTCCCTACACATATGCATTACATGAAGAAGGGATGACAAGCCCCAATTCACATAATACATATTATGTAATGCATAAGAGGAGATGTGAAGCTCCCCCTACACACGTATATCATATAAAGAAGAGTTGTCAAGCTCCTCAATTTATAATATACTCAACATGAATCTATATGTAAGAGAGATGTTAAGCTCTCCTTGCATATAGGAAATACAAATCAAAACTTTGAATATTTTCTTTAAACAAAATTTTGAAAATACCAATTGTAATTAAACATAAGTCTTGAATTCTTAAACATGAATCTTGAAACCAAAGCAAATTTTGAATTTCTTAAATATGATACCAATTGTAAGAATTGTTCATTTTAAAACATATAAACAACTTTTAATCATAAAGTGTGGGAGTACAAATACCAATAGAAATACAAAATCAAATTTTCTCCCCCTTTATGAAAAACAAACTAAAGACATGCATAGTCTTGATAACAATTTAAAAGTAATCAATTTAAACAAAATTGAAACTCAAGCACTAGCATAAACACAAACATATATATGTATGAAAGATAGATACCAATAGAAATTGATATACTTGGAATTTAAAGTATACATACATACAAAACATATATGAGTATACAAGAAGATCAAAATGATACCAATTGAAAGAGTTCAATGATACCAATTGACATAACAATAAGTTCAAGTGTATACATCATATTCTCTACCACCCAATCATAATTCAAGTTTTAAAGATTTTCAATTTAGGGCATACATGAACATGATCTCCCATCCTACCGCCCTTGGAAGGTAGGGGTTTTCAAAGATAGATTTGAAAATGTAGTTTTGTTTGAAAATCTCTACCATATGAAGAATATCGCAACTAGTTAAATGGAAAAATTTGTTAACTAGTACGAAATCCTTCAAGCAAGGAATAAAACAAAATTGAAATTCACATGATAATCATCACTCTAACAAATAAAGCATAACTCATGAGAAACAAAACATGAGCAATAGATATGAGTGTACAAATAATATGTGAAGATCATAATCATGAAAAAATATTTCATTAAGCTCAATTATTCCTTAAAACATAATTCCATCAAAAAAAAACATGAAAAATCATATAAAACTCCTTATTTAATCTTCAAGGCATATGTATGTCTAATACAAGCTAAAATATACATACATATCCAAAACTCAACGAGTCCACTAAATGTATATTCATGAAGGCACGTGGCTCAAAAAGATGTATATGTATAAGATTAGTTTGAACTAGATAGACATATACATGAAGTTAAACATAAATACATGAAACATGAAAAACTAAATTTTCATCACAACAAATTTCATTTCAAGGTATATGTATGAATTGTCAAACATGAAGTATACATACATATCCCTAAACACAATTGAGTCCATATATAGATTTGCATGAAAGGCAAATGACTCAAGGGGTATACATGTATATCTTAAAGTTTGGCAATACAAACATATACATGAAGTGAAACACACAATCATAAAACAAATCCAAAAAATGGAATACAAGTTTGAAATGTATGAATCATCAAAACTAGACTATACTAGCACATCTAATGGGTTCAAATAAGCGTTCAAGCTCATACATATATAGATTTATTTGTGGCCCACTATATGTACAAGTATAATTCCTAGTCTTAATGAAAACTAACATCTAAACAAGTAACCTTAACATGAAGCATCAAAACACAATATAAAAATCATCATGATAAAACTAAAACATGATTACTATGTAAATTCACATGTATTAGATTCATGATGTACATTATAGCTAAAACAAAAGTGAGAACACTAAATATGGGTTCATATAAGCATATGTGTCTCAAATACTATACATGTATGTCAAGGATCTAATAAACATGGAATGAACATACTAATCCATAGACATCAAAAAAAAAAAAATGCCATAATCAAATGAATATGAAAGCATGGGAGTTTAGGAATCGTTACCAAAACCTCAAGGCAACTCTCCTTGTCTCCAAAACTTGGTGGTCCTCTCCACCATCTCTTCCCTTGAAAGTGATGCATCCAATTTGATTTCCATGAAGTCCGGAACGCATCCACTCCAAGGTGTCATCACTCTCACGTCATGTGAGAGCCCACACCTACATCAAAAATAGGAGGGGTGGTCTTTGGTACCCACATCTTGTTGGGTCCATGGGGGTTAGTCCCTTCTCTAACCCAAACAAATTTCTTTGCTAAATTAGTAGTATGTAATCTATCAAAACAAAATTTAGCAAGGTGGCCCTTACGTCCACAATGTGTACATGTGTACACATGAGCATACATGTGATGGGTGTGTCCGTGAGGAGCATGTGTATGCCGTGAAGGGTGTGCATGCATAAAGGATGGAACTTGTTTCTTTCGAACCAAGGTTTCCAACCGATTGTGGTTCAAGGCACATTGGCTCATAGTGGAGCCCAAACAATCCATTTTCTTCTTTAACAAATTTATATCATTTTCGAGCATAGAAGAAGTGGAACATGCAATGGGTGATTTAGGTGAAACTACCCTAGCATGGCAAACATGAGAATCAATCTTATTTTGCAAAACAATATTCTTATCTAAACAAACATTCAACTCATTTGAAATAGAAATGATTTTGTTTTTCAAAGCAACATTCTCTTTTAAAACAAAATCAACTTTAGAAGACAAATTTTCATTATTCTTCAAAAGAGTTTCACAATCATTTTTAGACTTTAAAAATTTATTTTCTTTTAAAGCAAGTTCCAATTGAGATCTCAATGAATCCCTTTCATTATAGACCTCAACTTTCTCTTGCAAAACACAATCAAGTCTAGAGTGCAAACACTTATTTTCTTTTTCAATTTCTAGACTTTTCTTTTTCAAAATCTTATATTTTTCAATTAGTTTTTCACAAACAATTGAGAGTTCTTCATTCAAAGCATGGGCATCAATATGATCATTTGAAGAACTAGCATCATCATCACTATCTAATGGAGTTTCCGAGTGTACCTCAAGGGAGTCATTCCCTTGGACCATGTAGCATATAGAGTTGGATTCTCCACTAGATTCCTCTTCTTGGATTGGCAATTGAAGCTTGGAGGTGGTGGTTGTCAATTTGTTCCACACTACAAAAGCGGAATCAAAGTTAGAAACACATAAAAGATAATCTTTAGATAAAGTGCTTCTAATGGCCTCTAGGGCTTGTGCATTGGCCCCTATATGATTACCATCACCAAGATAACATCTCTTGGTGGCGGCAAGGAAGACATGCAAACCTAGGGTCTTTAGGTACATGGACATCCTATACTTCCAAACATCAATGTTGGAAGGGTCAAAGCTAGGAGGGGTCATGAAGTCCATGGTAAACTATAAATGTGCAAACAAACAAATGCAAATGAGATTAGCAAGCAAATGGATCACTCCTAGGATGTTAAGCCTAAGTATCAGGAGCACTAGCTCTGATACCAATTGAAAAACACCTAGAGGGGGGGTGAATAGGTGTAAGTGCTAATCTAATAAACTAAATGCAAACTAAGTGCGCTAAATGCGGAAGCTAATGCAAATTATGCACAAACTAATACAATACAACAAGTGTAGCCGAATTCCCCTTGCGAGGCTCTGGACTAACTCCCCTTGATTCCCCTTGAAATGGGTTGAGGCGCTATGTGAAGCTCTTGTTGGATGAGTACAAGTTAGGCACACACACACAAGCAATCCAAGCAATAAGAAATATGTGCACACACAATCAAGCCAAGCAATCAAGAATGAATAGCAATATGAATAAATGCAAGGCAATATGAAATATGCACAACACAAGCAAATATGATATGATGTGAATATGATGCTATGCACAAATATAAGAGAGAGAGTTAGAGAGACAATGGATCAATACGCAAACACCAAGATTTGTTTCGAGGTTCGAGCACCTTGCTCTACATCCCCGCCTACACCACCGTGTAGGATTTCCACTATCTCAACTCCCACCGAGGGAACCTCTACCAAAGAGGATTTCTTACAACTCTAGGAGTACCAAACTCCTCTCTCAAACAACAACCTCCTCACAACCGAGGGGTTAGGCCCGTAGCCAATACAACAACCAATCCACACACCTCTACCGAAGAGGCTCACAACCAAACTCCACCTCTACCGAAGAGGGATCCAAACCAACAACCCAATACAACAATCTCCACCTCTACCAAAGAGGGAGCAACTCAAGAAATCAAGGGTTTACAACAAGTGGTATATTTCAACCACAAACCTCTTTCCTTTTTCTTTTTCCACAAAAACAAGATCCTAATAGTTTAGGATAGAAGATATAGCTCAAGTGTGGAATCAAAGTGTTTTTGGAAACAAGCAACAAAGAAAAACTACTTGGGAAATCTCTTGTATATGATAGAAAATGAAATACCAAATCAAAATCCCAAAACCTAGTTTTCTTTGATTTTCCAAAAACCCAAAACAAATAAAGATGAGAAGTTTTAAAGCCCCAAAAACTCTTTTTAAAACTCTTTTAAACACTTCAGAAAACTGGAAATTTTTCTCTAAAAAAACTTGGCTAAAATCCCCAAAGAGATGGGGTTTATATAGCCCCTATACAAAACTAGCCGTTAGGCTGAGTTGGCAGTCTGACAGACTGCCGGTCGACCGGTCCGGTCGACCGCCAACGGTCAGAATTATGACCGTTGGGCAACTGCGGTCGACCGGCCCGGTCGACCGATAAAACCCGAGAGCAGAGCTCTCAACTCGGTCGACCGTCCCGGTCGACCGTGTCTGTGCCTAACAGACGTGCACGTCTGTGCACATCGGTCGACCGTCCCGGTCGACCGGCCTATGGTGCGGTCGACCGGTCCGGTCGACCGACTTGGCCTGTCAGCCAGTCCTCAGTTCTGCACAGATACGGGATTTGAAAATAGGTCTTTTCACTCAATAAAAATCCCATAAATTCACAGTAAATCTAAAAAATAGTTTTAATCACAATAAAAACTGTTTTTCTAAAAATATGTTTTTCTAAAACTTGTTTTATCATTTTACTTTGATAACCAAACTTGTGATAAAAATTTCAAGACATATATCAATCATATCAATTCATTTTTGAGTCTTGCAAATTTTATCAAAAACAAAACCTTGTATTTTGTCAAACTTGATTTTTCCAAAACATGAATAGGGATATCAAAATAAGTTTGTTTACCAAGTTAAAGCATGTATGAATAAATAGAAAACATCTACTATACATATAACATATGTAAACTTGTTTTGATCAACTATTCATAAAAACCAAATATCAAATCATAAAACGTGTGTGTGTTTTGTGTTCACTTGAGCATATCAACTAAACTAAGTTTTACAAATGGATCTAAAACTCTATCTAAACTAGGATACCTAAGTCTTCTTGACGATCTTCATCTTCAAGTAGACTTGCTCCAAAACTCCGTGATTCTCCAAGTGCAAAGGTATGATCTTTAAGCTTTGGCACCGGAATCACCATGATAAGCTTCTAATCATCTTGTTGAAGCTAATCACCAACTAATATCCTGTTAATGATCTGAAACTTAGAAACACAAGAATATTAGTAAACATAACTACATGAGTGTTGATCATCATCAAAACTAGAGTGGAAGGCCATTGGGCCAACAATCTCCCCTTTTTGATGATGACAAAACTCATGGAGTTATATATGCATGGATTAAAGATAAGCTTCAAGGAAGCTCCCCCTTAACTCATGCATAGGGATAAACAATAAATATATGCAATGAATATTAAACATGAAACATGCATATGCATAAACAATAAATGGTTCTAGATATCAAATGGAATATTCAAAACAAAATAAGCTCTAGATACCAATTACAAAGCAAACTCTATAAATCAATTAAACTTAATATTCTTGAGATTAGAACATAATATATGCATAAACATAAGCATGCATATAAAACTCAAAATCTTTCTCCCCCTTTTTGTCAATCATCAACAAAGGGGTAAACAATCAAAACCATAGATAAAATGAGGGGTAAAAATACTTCTCCCCCTTTTTGTCAATCAAAACAATGCAAACAATGTTCTCCCCCTTTTTGTCTAAAACAAAAAAAAATCAATAAGGGGTGACTACAAACATGATATCAATTAAAAAATATGTCAATGAAGTATCTTGATACCAATAAACAAGGATCAATATATGTTATATGCTATATGCATTCATGAAGAGGAAGACGCTAAGTTAGCTTCCCTACACATATGCATTACATGAAGAAGGGATGACAAGCCCCAATTCACATAATACATATTATGTAATGCATAAGAGGAGATGTGAAGCTCCCCCTACACACGTATATCATATAAAGAAGAGTTGTCAAGCTCCTCAATTTATAATATACTCAACATGAATCTATATGTAAGAGAGATGTTAAGCTCTCCTTGCATATAGGAAATACAAATCAAAACTTTGAATATTTTCTTTAAACAAAAATTTTGAAAATACCAATTGTAATTAAACATAAGTCTTGAATTCTTAAACATGAATCTTGAAACCAAAGCAAATTTTGAATTTCTTAAATATGATACCAATTGTAAGAATTGTTCATTTTAAAACATATAAACAACTTTTAATCATAAAGTGTGGGAGTACAAATACCAATAGAAATACAAAATCAAATTTTCTCCCCCTTTATGAAAAACAAACTAAAGACATGCATAGTCTTGATAACAATTTAAAAGTAATCAATTTAAACAAAATTGAAACTCAAGCACTAGCATAAACACAAACATATATATGTATGAAAGATAGATACCAATAGAAATTGATATACTTGGAATTTAAAGTATACATACATACAAAACATATATGAGTATACAAGAAGATCAAAATGATACCAATTGAAAGAGTTCAATGATACCAATTGACATAACAATAAGTTCAAGTGTATACATCATATTCTCTACCACCCAATCATAATTCAAGTTTTAAAGATTTTCAATTTAGGGCATACATGAACATGATCTCCCATCCTACCGCCCTTGGAAGGTAGGGGTTTTCAAAGATAGATTTGAAAATGTAGTTTTGTTTGAAAATCTCTACCATATGAAGAATATCGCAACTAGTTAAATGGAAAAATTTGTTAACTAGTACGAAATCCTTCAAGCAAGGAATAAAACAAAATTGAAATTCACATGATAATCATCACTCTAACAAATAAAGCATAACTCATGAGAAACAAAACATGAGCAATAGATATGAGTGTACAAATAATATGTGAAGATCATAATCATGAAAAAAATATTTCATTAAGCTCAATTATTCCTTAAAACATAATTCCATCAAAAAAAACATGAAAAATCATATAAAACTCCTTATTTAATCTTCAAGGCATATGTATGTCTAATACAAGCTAAAATATACATACATATCCAAAACTCAACGAGTCCACTAAATGTATATTCATGAAGGCACGTGGCTCAAAAAGATGTATATGTATAAGATTAGTTTGAACTAGATAGACATATACATGAAGTTAAACATAAATACATGAAACATGAAAAACTAAATTTTCATCACAACAAATTTCATTTCAAGGTATATGTATGAATTGTCAAACATGAAGTATACATACATATCCCTAAACACAATTGAGTCCATATATAGATTTGCATGAAAGGCAAATGACTCAAGGGGTATACATGTATATCTTAAAGTTTGGCAATACAAACATATACATGAAGTGAAACACACAATCATAAAACAAATCCAAAAAATGGAATACAAGTTTGAAATGTATGAATCATCAAAACTAGACTATACTAGCACATCTAATGGGTTCAAATAAGCGTTCAAGCTCATACATATATAGATTTATTTGTGGCCCACTATATGTACAAGTATAATTCCTAGTCTTAATGAAAACTAACATCTAAACAAGTAACCTTAACATGAAGCATCAAAACACAATATAAAAATCATCATGATAAAACTAAAACATGATTACTATGTAAATTCACATGTATTAGATTCATGATGTACATTATAGCTAAACAAAAGTGAGAACACTAAATATGGGTTCATATAAGCATATGTGTCTCAAATACTATACATGTATGTCAAGGATCTAATAAACATGGAATGAACATACTAATCCATAGACATCAAAAAAAAAAAAAATGCCATAATCAAATGAATATGAAAGCATGGGAGTTTAGGAATCGTTACCAAAACCTCAAGGCAACTCTCCTTGTCTCCAAAACTTGGTGGTCCTCTCCACCATCTCTTCCCTTGAAAGTGATGCATCCAATTTGATTTCCATGAAGTCCGGAACGCATCCACTCCAAGGTGTCATCACTCTCACGTCATGTGAGAGCCCACACCTACATCAAAAATAGGAGGGGTGGTCTTTGGTACCCACATCTTGTTGGGTCCATGGGGGTTAGTCCCTTCTCTAACCCAAACAAATTTCTTTGCTAAATTAGTAGTATGTAATCTATCAAAACAAAATTTAGCAAGGTGGCCCTTACGTCCACAATGTGTACATGTGTACACATGAGCATACATGTGATGGGTGTGTCCGTGAGGAGCATGTGTATGCCGTGAAGGGTGTGCATGCATAAAGGATGGAACTTGTTTCTTTCGAACCAAGGTTTCCAACCGATTGTGGTTCAAGGCACATTGGCTCATAGTGGAGCCCAAACAATCCATTTTCTTCTTTAACAAATTTATATCATTTTCGAGCATAGAAGAAGTGGAACATGCAATGGGTGATTTAGGTGAAACTACCCTAGCATGGCAAACATGAGAATCAATCTTATTTTGCAAAACAATATTCTTATCTAAACAAACATTCAACTCATTTGAAATAGAAATGATTTTGTTTTTCAAAGCAACATTCTCTTTTAAAACAAAATCAACTTTAGAAGACAAATTTTCATTATTCTTCAAAAGAGTTTCACAATCATTTTTAGACTTTAAAAATTTATTTTCTTTTAAAGCAAGTTCCAATTGAGATCTCAATGAATCCCTTTCATTATAGACCTCAACTTTCTCTTGCAAAACACAATCAAGTCTAGAGTGCAAACACTTATTTTCTTTTTCAATTTCTAGACTTTTCTTTTTCAAAATCTTATATTTTTCAATTAGTTTTTCACAAACAATTGAGAGTTCTTCATTCAAAGCATGGGCATCAATATGATCATTTGAAGAACTAGCATCATCATCACTATCTAATGGAGTTTCCGAGTGTACCTCAAGGGAGTCATTCCCTTGGACCATGTAGCATATAGAGTTGGATTCTCCACTAGATTCCTCTTCTTGGATTGGCAATTGAAGCTTGGAGGTGGTGGTTGTCAATTTGTTCCACACTACAAAAGCGGAATCAAAGTTAGAAACACATAAAAGATAATCTTTAGATAAAGTGCTTCTAATGGCCTCTAGGGCTTGTGCATTGGCCCCTATATGATTACCATCACCAAGATAACATCTCTTGGTGGCGGCAAGGAAGACATGCAAACCTAGGGTCTTTAGGTACATGGACATCCTATACTTCCAAACATCAATGTTGGAAGGGTCAAAGCTAGGAGGGGTCATGAAGTCCATGGTAAACTATAAATGTGCAAACAAACAAATGCAAATGAGATTAGCAAGCAAATGGATCACTCCTAGGATGTTAAGCCTAAGTATCAGGAGCACTAGCTCTGATACCAATTGAAAAACACCTAGAGGGGGGGTGAATAGGTGTAAGTGCTAATCTAATAAACTAAATGCAAACTAAGTGCGCTAAATGCGGAAGCTAATGCAAATTATGCACAAACTAATACAATACAACAAGTGTAGCCGAATTCCCCTTGCGAGGCTCTGAACTAACTCCCCTTGATTCCCCTTGAAATGGGTTGAGGCGCTATGTGAAGCTCTTGTTGGATGAGTACAAGTTAGGCACACACACACAAGCAATCCAAGCAATAAGAAATATGTGCACACACAATCAAGCCAAGCAATCAAGAATGAATAGCAATATGAATAAATGCAAGGCAATATGAAATATGCACAACACGAGCAAATATGATATGATGTGAATATGATGCTATGCACAAATATAAGAGAGAGAGTTAGAGAGACAATGGATCAATACGCAAACACCAAGATTTGTTTCGAGGTTCGAGCACCTTGCTCTACATCCCCGCCTACACCACCGTGTAGGATTTCCACTATCTCAACTCCCACCGAGGGAACCTCTACCAAGAGGATTTCTTACAACTCTAGGAGTACCAAACTCCTCTCTCAAACAACAACCTCCTCACAACCGAGGGGTTAGGCCCGTAGCCAATACAACAACCAATCCACACACCTCTACCGAAGAGGCTCACAACCAAACTCCACCTCTACCGAAGAGAGATCCAAACCAACAACCCAATACAACAATCTCCACCTCTACCAAAGAGGGAGCAACTCAAGAAATCAAGGGTTTACAACAAGTGGTATATTTCAACCACAAACCTCTTTCCTTTTTCTTTTTCCACAAAAACAAGATCCTAAATAGTTTAGGATAGAAGATATAGCTCAAGTGTGGAATCAAAGTGTTTTTGGAAACAAGCAACAAAGAAAAACTACTTGGGAAATCTCTTGTATATGATAGAAAATGAAATACCAAATCAAAATCCCAAAGCCTAGTTTTCTTTAATTTTCCAAAAACCCAAAACAAATAAAGATGAGAAGTTTTAAAGCCCCAAAAACTCTTTTTAAAACTCTTTTAAACACTTCAGAAAACTGGAAATTTTTCTCTAAAAAACTTGGCTAAAATCCCCAAAGAGATGGGGTTTATATAGCCCCTATACAAAACTAGCCGTTAGGCTGAGTTGGCAGTCTGACAGACTGCCGGTCGACCGGTCCGGTCGACCGCCAACGGTCAGAATTATGACCGTTGGGCAACTGCGGTCGACCGGCCCGGTCGACCGATAAAACCCGAGAGCAGAGCTCTCAACTCGGTCGACCGTCCCGGTCGACCGTGTCTGTGCCTAACAGACGTGCACGTCTGTGCACATCGGTCGACCGTCCCGGTCGACCGGCCTATGGTGCGGTCGACCGGTCCGGTCGACCGACTTGGCCTGTCAGCCAGTCCTCAGTTCTGCACAGATACGGGATTTGAAAATAGGTCTTTTCACTCAATAAAAATCCCATAAATTCACAGTAAATCTAAAAAATAGTTTTAATCACAATAAAACTGTTTTTCTAAAAATATGTTTTTCTAAAACTTGTTTTATCATTTTACTTTGATAACCAAACTTGTGATAAAAATTTCAAGACATATATCAATCATATCAATTCATTTTTGAGTCTTGCAAATTTTATCAAAAACAAAACCTTGTATTTTGTCAAACTTGATTTTTCCAAAACATGAATAGGGATATCAAAATAAGTTTGTTTACCAAGTTAAAGCATGTATGAATAAATAGAAAACATCTACTATACATATAACATATGTAAACTTGTTTTGATCAACTATTCATAAAAACCAAATATCAAATCATAAAACGTGTGTGTGTTTTGTGTTCACTTGAGCATATCAACTAAACTAAGTTTTACAAATGGATCTAAAACTCTATCTAAACTAGGATACCTAAGTCTTCTTGACGATCTTCATCTTCAAGTAGACTTGCTCCAAAACTCCGTGATTCTCCAAGTGCAAAGGTATGATCTTTAAGCTTTGGCACCGGAATCACCATGATAAGCTTCTAATCATCTTGTTGAAGCTAATCACCAACTAATATCCTGTTAATGATCTGAAACTTAGAAACACAAGAATATTAGTAAACATAACTACATGAGTGTTGATCATCATCAAAACTAGAGTGGAAGGCCATTGGGCCAACAAGAATCAGAGTACGGAAGCAAGTGGTGCATTATACATTCCAACATATGAGTACAATTACAAAGTTATCACCAGAGGTGATCCGATATTACAATAATATTACATCACCAGAATGGCGCAATTGCGAGAATACAAGGGATGTACATGTAGGAACAGTAAAAAGGGCACTCACGAGTTTACAAAAGAAAACTCGAGAGGCACACAGGGGGCCTGGAAGGATAGAGCTCTGAACGGTCAGCCGGAGATCCACGCTACCGCTGCGCCACTCTGATCAGCAACTGGGAGAATCCACATGCTCCAAGCTCCATGACCTGGACATGAGGATCCAGGAGAGTCAGATGAAACTCCCCAGGCGAGTGGTGATACGAAAGCCAAGTGGCGAGCAAGGGTAAGTATATGTAAAGCGATAAAACTAAATAAAGCCGAGGACGAGCAAATCTGATTGTATGGTTTCAGATCACGGCTCCATAAGACTAGTACGTCGAAGGAATAATCCAAATAAGGAAACCCTCATCTATATACCTTTATCTCATGTCACCATAATCCAAGCACATACAACCTGACTGTACTCAGGGCATGATAAGAAAATGAACAGGAGGCAGGTGGATACAAGGGATAAAGCAGAGCATGAGCAGTTAATACGATAATACACATAAAGCCGAAAATCCGAAGAAAAATCCAGGACAAGCAAATATGGTAAGGCATATCACAGATTCATAGCCGTTTAAGTCGCAGGCTTCAGTATGCGTCCCATTCCACATACCTCTACTTACAACTTAAAGAGCAGATTATTATCTTGACACTTTATTATTACTCGCCTTACCCTGATATCTAGCTATGTGAACTAGCGTCCCAGCACACATAGATCCATATCCGAGTAAAGCAAGATTGTTATTGAAACCAGCGGGGGTATCAACGAACTATGTTTACAGTGGGTCCCGTACATACCCGGGACCACGGCCCAGGATTGTTCCGTTGCTTGGTGGACGGAACCAGCCGCAAGGCTAACAGGAGGGACTTATGTATGCCCTTATCATGATGGTACCAGGAAGGAGGGAGCCAGCACTCCCCTCGGTCGCCTGGAGGCCCACAGGTCAGACCGGAAGTTTTAGTTGCACAACATGCCTAATACCACTGTAAACACGAACACATATTGATAGCCGCGAGTTTCCCCGACCCGATGCAAGTTGTCCAGTTTTATGATTTATTAGATGATTATCAGATTCCGGGAATGAGCAAGAGCAAGTCAGGAATACATGTATCTCAGGAGTACTGGTTCGTACTATAAGGTATCACATGAGTATCAGGAGTACAGTTTGTACTATCAAGATGTCAGGTCATTATTCCCGTTATCGTGATAATCATGAGAGTCAAGTATATCATGCTGGGTGTCAAGTGATAGCATGACAGGGGGATGATATTTGGCAGGTGACCAATCATGTCAAGAGATTGATATTAGTCCGGTGGCAAGTCATATCATAACAAGGGGTCTTGCCAAGGTAGTAGCATGTCCAATGTTGGGTGATAACAAACCAGTTGACAGGTGATATACATGTGTTAAACAGAAATATGAAAATGACAGGTACGAAGTAATGGCACGGTAAGTGTTAAGATATCAGGTAAATACATGACATGTGATAGAATAGTAGCTGAGCACAATCAAGCGGAGCTAAGCAAGCTGGAAGTACAGACAGCAAACAGTATTTAACACTGGAGCGTCTGGCGAGGTTACCGGGACGACTCGACTGAAGTGCGAGCGGTAAATCCGGCAGCAACTCGCCTAGACGAATCTAGTGATAAAACGCTGGACGCTGATCATGATAACCAGGAGGAGCTGAACAAGCTGGAGGCACAAGCAGCGAACAGAGTTTAGACACTAATGTGCTTGGCGAGGTTACCGGGATAACTCGGTTTATAATACGAGTAGAAAATCCGGCAGCATCTCGTCTAAACGAATGTAGTGTATAAAGCACTGAGTGCTAAGCATGCTCACCAGACGGAGCTGAGAAACCTGACGGTCCCAATCACATCCCTTTCGAGATAGTGAGTGACCGGAGGCTGAAGGGTCCAGAGAAACCTGACGGTCCCAATCACGTCTCTTTCGAGATAGTGAGTGACCGGAGGTTGAAGGATCGGCCATGCACGGTATGAAGCAGTAGAATACATCACAGGCATGGTATGTGTACAAGAAGTAAACTACCCTAGTACAAGCATTCGTCACAGAACAATACATGTCCAGATATTGACACTCGGCCATACACAGATACAGGGACTCAGCCCAATACAAAATACATGTAAACATGGAATAATATACATGTCGACCCGACAAAGCGGGGAAACCCAAATGGAGGCGAGAGCGAGGACACTCGCCTAAATCACCGGAACTGCCGAAAAGTCTGGAATCCAGGGAACTCGCGCACGCGCCATAAAATAATATATAATTATGAGGAGAGAGAAAGTGAAGAGGAGAGAGAAAGAGTGAGAAGCCTAGAGAGAGAAGCATATGAAAGGAGAGAGTGCACAAAGAGACGCGGGTTTGGAAAGTGAGACGCGGGGGTCGCAGACGCGAGAGTCGCGTCGCGGGAATAGCAGACGCGGGAATCACAGACGCGGGAGTCGCGTCGCGAAGGAGCCACAAACGCGCGGTTCGAGACCCGCGTTTAAATCAGGCCACGAGGAGAACGCAGACGCGGTCGTTGGTCCGCGTCGCGTTAGAACGAGGAAAACACAGACGCGGGTATTATCTCCGCGTCGTGTTAACAGGAGAGGAACGCAGACGCGAGTCTGGACTCCGCGTCACGCCAACAAGGATAGAACACAGACGCGAGCACTTAGCTTCGCGTCGTGCCGATACAATAACGCGAAGGCCGCGTTATGGAATGGCCTAGACGCAGGAGGTAAACTCCGCGTCTAACCAGCAACAGATGGAAAAGAGAGGGAGACAGGGAAAGGGTGAGACACAGAGATGGCCCAACTCCAAATCCAAACCAGTAAATGGTGGAAGTGAAGATGGTGATGGTAATTAGTAGAGGGGATGATGATGAAGATGGAAGTGTTGTCGTTGTAAGCATCACCGTTATAGATTACCGGAATAATCGTAAACGATTACCGGAATAATCATCGGAGATGTTACCGACGAAGAAGAGCTCGGCTCCAATCCAAAAGGAGTGGCCGGCCCTGATAAGAGTCATTTTCCAAATGGAGAAGACGAACAGGAAGAGGAACCAGGAAGAGAGGGAGAGACCCAGGAGAGAGAGAGAGAGAGAGAGAGGGTTCCAGGAGAGAGAAAGAGAGGGAGTGAGAACAGGAGAGAGTGAGAGTGAGAATAGGAAAGAGAGAGAGAGAGTGATCTCCAGGAGAGAGAAAGAGATCCAGGGAGAGAGAGGGAGAGATCCAGGAGAGAGAAAAAGAGAGAGAAGGGGGGTCGCCCCCCTGGTTCCCGCACACAGCGCCCCCCTCTGGGGGGCTCGGCCTGGCCGCCGGCCAGGTGGCGGCGCCGGCCGGCGCCGGCCGCCGGCGGGGGAGTGGCGCCGGCCACTCCCCAGGAAAGGCAGAGAAAGGGGGGCTGCTGCCCCCCTTCAGCAAGGAGAAAGAGAGGGGCTTGCCCCCCTCTCAGCCCACGCACAGGGGGCCCAGGTGGGCCCCCTGGCCGCCCACGGCCGCCGGCACACCGCCGGCGGCGCCCCGAACTGGGGTGGCGCCGGCCACCCCAAGAAAAGGAGGGGGCTGCTGCCCCCTCAACACGAGTGCACAGGGGGCCAAGAGGCCCCCTGGCCACGCCCAAGGCCGCCGGCTCACCGCCGGCGGCGGCCTGCCCACGCCGGGGCGCCGGAGGAGGGAGGAGGTCGGCGGTGATGGTGGGGTCGAGCCGGATCTAAGGGGAGGAGAGGAAAATGGAAAGAAAAGAAAAGGAAAGAAAGGAAAGTAAAGGGAAAGAAAAGAGGAGGGAGGAGGAGGAGGCTCGCCGGAGTTGGTGGCCGGAGTTGGTGGCCGGAGTTGGGTCGGCTGGGTGGTGGTTGGGTGCGCTCAGATGGAGGAGGAGGAAATGAAGAAGAAGAGAAAAGAGAAAAGAAATGGAGGGAAAGAAAAGAGAAAGAAAGGAAAAGAAAAGGAGAGAGTGTGATAGGGATGGTGATGGGAGAGAAGTAAATGGGGTGTGGGTGTCGCCCACGTGGGGGGTGTGGGCTGGATTAGGTGGGAGAAAAGAAAGGAAAGAAAGAAAGAAAAGAAAGATTGGAAAAATAATAATATTATAATATGGTCGCGAAAAATCGACTGTTCCAGAAAAATTCCCAAAAATAACCGGAGGTAGGAAACGTCATCCTGAGGAATAATATGAAATCGGTTTTCAGAAATAAATCCCGTTTTCAAATTAAAAATTCAGAAGTCCACCGCCGATACCGGTCTACACCGGGTCGGCCGGGTTTTGATAAATTCTGAAAAATCCCAAAAAATATATTAAAGAAGAAAATATGATTTTAAGAAGTAATGTGAAAGCGGAATTCAGAAATTCATTTCCAATTGTAAACTAAAAATCCTGGAATCAACCAGCGATACCGGCCGATACCGAATCCGGTGGAATTTTCATAAATTCATAAAATTCTCAGAAAATGCATTTAGATGGGAAATGTGATTTTAAGAAATAATGTCTAAAGACACTTTTAGTAATTCCAATTAGTTTGTAAATTAAAAATTCGGGAATCGGTCAGCGGCACTGGTCGATACCGGTTTTGAAGATTTCCAATTTAATTCAGGAAAATTCCAGAAAATCATAGAAAATCTAAAATATTAGAAAATGATATTTAAAATAAAAACCGGTCAAATCGGAATACCAGACTGACCAAATCGAGTAATACCCTAGGATCGGGCCCTCGGTTCAGACTAGAGCTGACTCCGAGTCCACGAATCCAAATCCAAGACAAAACGTTCATATAAGAATTCATAATACAAAACAAATACAGGAAGTAAATCGAAAATACGATCGAAAAATCTGAATACGCAACTAAGTACGTATTCGGGAGCGGGGTGTTACACAATCCTTGGACAGAGAAAGAAATCTTTCCTTGTGCAGATAAACAAAATTACCTTGGAAAGTGTCACTGCAGAACTTGAGCAGAGAGCTGACGTGACAAGACATGAAAAGATACGAATCTCAACAGCTATTTTTGACCCAAATATTATGACAAGATTTGAAAAGATTTTATTTTAATTCTAAATCCAAAAATAAAATTGGCAAAGTTTAACCTATTCGGGCACACCAGTGAGGCTCTGAAATCCGGATTTGCACCCCCGCGCATACGATGCGGGCGCACATGCGCATTAAGGTTTTCTGGATCCGGTAACTTAATTTCCTTCACTGGGCCTCAATGGGCTTGTGTGCGTGCGAGCACCCCCTAGTTTCTAGTCCACACAACCCATCATGAAAGAGACTCCATATATAAACACTAAAGAGTTCTTTACCTATCCAATGTGAGACTAAAAGAACTTTACTTAATTTTAAAATACCCTTAAAATACTAACAATCCCCCACTATTTTAAAATTAAAAAGAAGGATAATAGGAACGAGAGAGAAGAGGAGGAAACATGAGAACTCAATGCATCAATAATGATGACTTTTGATCTATAAACCACTACCTAGGATATGTAGGTGTGTCCCACAGGGAGTTGGTGAAACATAAAGTTTCTATGAACCAATCTTCCTAATTATAGATCATTGACCTACTACTCATATATCATTCATAGAACCGAGCTGTTCAAAATGGGTTTGCGTGAATCGACCATGCGTCCTACCTGGATATTCATGAGCGCTCTAGAGAATATGTCTACATTCTCATAGGAAGCGGCCCCACTTTCACACTCATATAGGTGGATCCATCAAGTGTGCATTGCAATTAAGCACACCACCCAATAAGGGCTATAGTAATTCATTAAGAGCTAATGTTTATCATTTGCACATTACAATTTGCATTATCTACATCATAGGAAGGGACTTCTCAATAATAAAATAATGATAGTGCATCTCCAAGTCAACAAATGATTTGTTATTACCCATATGAACCTACTTCATGAGTTCATCAATCACATAGGTTGGGTTACTATCATTTTTGACTCTTTGTTATAGACATGAGTCACATTCCCCTCAATGTATTCTCCACTAGTTTTCTCCCTAGTGGTTTTGTAAATGGATCACTTATATTAAGTTCTGACCTCACATAGTCAAGAGATATGATCCCATCATCTAGCAGCTGCTTTACAATTTTATGTCTTAGGCGATATGCCTACTCTTTTCATTATATCTTTTATTCTTAGCTCTAGCAATAGTAGCCTGGTTATCACAATGAATAGACACAGACGGAGTTGGTCTCTTTCAAATTGGTATATCAATCAAAAGATTCCTGAGCCACTCAGCCTCAGTACCTGCCTTCTCTAAGGCAACAAACTCAGACTCCATAGTGGAGCGAGCTGTGACGGTTTGCTTGGATGATTTCCAAGACACCGCACCCCCACCAAGTGTGATCATATATCCACTTGTAGACTTTAACTCATCAGAATCAGAGATCCAGTTAGCATCTGAGTATCCCTCTAAAACAGAAGGAAAGCCACAATATGTCAAATTATAATTAATAGTTCCTTTTAGATATTTTAGCACTCGATATAATGCTATCTAATGGTCCTTATTAGGACAGTGAGTGTAACGACTAAGTCGTCCCATGGCATAAGCAATGTCAGATCGTGTATAATTCATCAAGTGCATTAAACTACCAATGATTTGTGCATACTCAGATTGTGACACACTTTCTTTTTTATTCTTTCTTAAGTGAATGCTGTCATCATAAGGTGTGGAAACAGGAGTGCAGTCAAAATGATCAAATCTTTTCAACATTCTTTCTATATAGTGTCCTTGTGAAAGCATGTATAGTGTCCTTGTGAAAGCATGATACGATCAGAATCTCTAATTATTTTAATTCCTAAAATCACATCAATTTCACCCATGTCTTTCATATCAAAATTAGAGGACAAAGATGATTTGGTGTCATTTACAATTCTAAGTTTGTGCCAAATATAAGCATATCATCAACATATAAACATATGATAACACCAACATTATCCTCAAATTTAGTATAGATACATTTATCAACATCATCAATCTGATAACCATAAGAAACAAGAACACTATCAAATTTATCATGCCATTGTTTGGGTGTATAAAGATTTTACAAGTTTGCAGACTTTGTGTTCATTTTCAGTTGTCACACAACCTTCAGCTTGGTCCATATATATTTCTTCTTCCAGTTCTCCATTTAAGAATACAGTTTTAACATCCATTTGATGTATCACAAGCTTATGAATAGATGCTAAAGTAAACAACACTCTAATAGATGCAATCCTAATCACAGGAGCAAATGTATCAAAATAATCAAAGTCATTCTTTTGAGTGTATCCTTTAGCAATTAAATTTATCCAAAGACCCATCATGTTTCAGTTTTCTTTTAAATATCCCTTTGCATCCAATTAGTTTTGCACCTGGTGGCAAATCAATAAATTCTTAAGTGTGATTTGATAATATGGATTCTAATTCATTATTAATAGTCTCTTTCCAGAATGGAGCATCCGGAGAAGAGATAGCCTCTTTATAAGTGAGAGTCATCACCAACAAGAAATGTATAGAAATCTTTACTAAAGTCAGTTTCTTTTCTAACTCTTTTACTTCTCCTTATTTCAGTCTCTTCATTATCATCAGATTCTCGTGCTTGACTAGATGATGAAGCATGAGAAGATTTATCAACATGAGTTTTCAATGGAAAAACATACTCAAAGAATTCTGCATTTTTAGTTTCAACAATAGTGTTGACCTCCATAACATTATTCACTTCTAGTCACAAGAAACTTATATGAAGCACTATGATGGGCATAACCAATAAACATGCAGTCAAAGGTTTTGGGTCCTGGTTTCTTTCTTTTGGATTTAGGTAGAAGAACTTTAGTTAGGTACCCTCACACTTTTAAATAGTTTAAGTTTGGTGCATGACCTTTTCAGATTTCATATGGAGTTATGTTGTTTTCTTATAGGGTATTCTATTTTGAATATGACAAGCAGAGAGTATAGCCTCCCCCACAGATTCAGAGGTGCACCAGAACTTATAAGCATAGCATTCATCATATTTTTAAGTGTTCTATTTTTTCTTTCAGCAACACTATTAGATTCAGGTGAATATGGAGGGGTAATCTCCTGAATTATGCCATGTTGTTCACAAAATTCATTAAATTGTTTAAGTTCATATTCACCACCTCTATCCGATCTCAATCTCTTGATTTTCTTATTTAGTTGATTTTTAACTTCTGATTTATATTTCAGAAACATTCCAAAGGTTTCATCTTTAGATCTTAACAGATAGACTATTGTATATCTAGAACAATCATCTATAAAGGTGATATAGATCTTTTACTACCTCTAATTAAGTTATTTTTAAAGTCACCAAGCTCACTATGAATAAGCTCAAGCAATTCAGGTTCTCTTTGTACATTTTTGCATGATTTCTTAGTGGATTTAGATTCAACACATATTTACATTTGTCATGATCAGATATAGTTACATTATGCAAGAGACCTATATCTTTCATTTTCTTAATGTAAGAAAACTAACATGTCCTAACCTATCATGCCAAAGATCACAAGAGTCAATCATGTAAGCAGAAGAAGTAGACGCATTTTCATTCATGATTTCAAGTACATTCAGCATAAATAAACCCTGACTACAGTACCCTTTACCAACAAATTGTCCATTCCTAGTCATTACAATTTTATCAGATTCAAAGCAGACCTTAACTCTAGTTTTTTCAAGAAGAGAAACAGAAATGAGGTTCTAACGAATCTCAGGAACATGAAGCACATTATAAGAGAGGATCTTCCCTGAAGTAAGCTTGAGAAGTACCTTTCCCTTACCTACAACGGGTAAGGCCTCAAATCACCCATGAACACTTGTTCACCATCATCAACAGAGGAGTAAGAAGAGAAAGCTCCTCTGTCGGCACATATATGTCAGGTTGCCCCGGAATCAATCACCAAATTCTTATTATGTGCAACCATGTTCACTTCAGAGATTACAGCAGTAATAATGTCACTCTCAACCAGGCTAACTTGTGGTTTGGATGGAGCCTCACCAGTCTTCCGGAACCTACACTGTGCTGAGTTGTGTCCGGCTTTGCCACACACAAAATAGTTTCCTTTCTTCTTGAAAGTAGAGTTAGGGTTTCTTCTCATCTTAGGGTTCTGATTTAATTTAAAAATTGGGTTATGAAAATGTTTCTTTGATTTAGAAGGCTTGCTCTCAATTAGATTTGCCTTGGAAGTAAGCTCCTTGGCTCTTTCAGTTTTCTCTCTTTCTTTATTTTTCTCTTCAATTCTAATATGAATCATTACATTTTCAAGGTTCATTTGTTTTCTTTTATACTTTAGTTCTTTCTTATAATCTTTTCATGAGTTGGGTAGTTTTTCAATTAGGGCTCCAGCAACAAAGGCTTCGGGTAGGGTGATATTTTTATTTTTAAGATCATCAATTAGAACATGGTATTCATGAATTTGAAAGGAAATATCTTTTTCATCAGACATGACAAAATTTAGAAAATTTCCAATAGCAATTTTTTGTGTTCCAGTATCTTCAAGAATGTATTTCTTATTAAGACTTTCCCAAATTTCAGTTGCAGTTTTATAAGGACAGTAAACATCAAACAGTGCATTACTAAGTGTGCTGAGAATGATGTGTCTACAGATTTTGTTGGCTTTTTCTCAGTTTTACAATTCCTTTTCTTTCTCTGGTTTAGGATCAGTTATAACAAAGGCATAACTAGTTACATCAAGTGTGGACATAACTTTTTCTTGCCATCTTTTATAGTGGGTTCCATTAAATGGTTCAATCCTAGAGATGTCAGGTAGAGACTTAACATTAGTAGCAACAACCATAACAGTATCCATATCTACTCTTAAGATTGTTAGAAAAATAATGTACGAAATACTGCTAAGCTATTTAAATTAAACTTTCAAGAAGGAAGGAACTTCTCTATTTTGATCGAGGCGTGCGGAGCACTGTCCTTAAGAGTAGATCGCACCCCTCTGAGAGAGTATCTCGGTGTAACAGGTTGATGGCAGCCTACCCTCCAAGATTCAACGATCGCTGGCCCTGCAAGCGTGCACTCACAATGCACAGGCCCTTGAACAGCTCGGTTTTGTTTCCTCCAGAGATGTAGGAAAGAACTGAAGAGTTTAAGAAATTTCAGAGAGGAAGAAGATGGTTGAGTTCTGTTTTTGAGAGCAGGGAATAGATCCTTATAAAGAGAGTTTTACATCATTAGAAAATCTTTGGGCAGAGAAACAATCATTGGATAGAGGAAGAAATCTTTCCTCACACAGAGAAACAAAATTGCATTGGAAAGTGTCACTGCAGAACTTGGGCAGAGAGTTGACGTGACAAGACATGAAAAGATACGAATCTCAACATCTATCTCTGACCCAAATATTATGACAGGATTTGAAAAGATTTTATTTTAATTTTAAATTCAAAAATAAAAGGTAAAACTTAGCCTATTCGGGCACACCCGCGAGGCTCTGAAACCCGGATTTACACCCCCTTGTGCGTGCGATGCAGGCACACATGCGCATTAAGATTTTCTGGATCCGGTAACTCAATTTCCTTCACTGGGCCTCAATGGGCTTGTGTGCGCGCGAGCACCCCCTAGTTTCTAACCCACACAACCCATCATGAAAGAGACTCCATATATAAACACTAAAGAGTTCTTTACCTATCCAATGTGGGACTAAAAAAACTTTACTTAATTTTGAAATACCCTCAAAATACTAACAGATATATGTATACTTTATTGGACACCTGATTGTACACTGGACTCTAACACTGACTGACTCTACCCATCTGATATATAGATTGTGATAGACACCTGACCTGATATACATCTGATTTTGTTCATGACTGCCCTTATTACTGTTTATTTATGTTTGCATATTATTCCAGTCATGTTCCAGTTTATAGTCTCATTCATATGCTCACATATTATATGCACGTGCACCTTCCGCTTAATTCTTACACATTCATTAAGAGTTCTGACTTACTGAATTTGCATATCCAGATCTGTGGCTATTTATTGCTGATCAGGGATTTGGAGAGAATCACAAGCATCTTGAGGAACCTAGAGTTTTCTCTTTTTATTTGCCAGTATTCTTACATAACTTTTATCTTTATTGATTTCTTATTCTCCATATATATATCACTTTCAGTTGCATTCCATTCCTTATTCACGTGCTATCATGTGTGGACATCTATATGTCGTATTGCAGTAATATCGATTATTTAGTAGATTTTTATACCTTACTCTGGTTACTTTAAGCTTAGCGTGTATATGTAAGGCATTTTCTTCGCGTATATACGTCGCCGACTCCCATCGCAACTCCGTTTCCACGTATTTGAGAAACGAGGCGTGACATAATCTATGATCTTTTATTACGAAAATCGCAGTTTAGTCTCGAATCTATGATCATTTATAACGTAAGCTTTTGTTTAAGAGCAGCTTTGATGAGACCATGCATGTCAATGTATAGACTATTTTCGGAACAGTCAAAGAGGAGAAAGCAAATAGGAACAAACAACGATCTTGATTTACTCGTGCACATGGATGTTATGGGATATTATGCATTTTTAGGAGAAGTTACGAAGTGTTAAGAGACACATCAGGTATTAGGCTAACACTATCAAAGAGTTCATGTTATTTGCACCACATTGTCGCTAAAAATTAGGGGCTCCTGCGTAAACAATTGTCCAAAAATGAAAATTAAGAGTATTCTTGACAGAGAGTCTGACAAGAGATGGCTGCTGCTGCTGCTGGTGGTTGCTGGATGTGAATCTCTCTCATTTGCCTGTTATCTTCAAGCTTGCCAGGAAACTGGCCAACAAGGAGGAAATCAGTTACTGTCAGCTTACCATTACGGAGATCGGAGTCACTGGCATCTGTTCTTTCTAGACCTTGACTTGGACACTGGAATCTGTTGCTATAAGTTCGTGGACGTCTTGCGCACGAGGAGCTGCGTAAACTTAAGAGCTCATGGCAGAGTGAACGTGGTGCAGCTGCTTGTTTAAAGCTCGGCGAATTGTAGCTTAATCTGCACAATAGATGCATGAGTAAATCTTTCAACCTTTGGAAGTGTGATACAATCAATCAACATGAAGAGCAACTCAGAGCAGATAATAAATTGTGCTATTTCAAATATGCAAGTTTCTTACAAGCTCATGCCATTAGCTCAGCTTTTGCAGCTTGGATGGCCCTTGATATTGCAGTTGATTGGAACTCTGATGTTTTCGCCATTTTCTTGCCGCTTGGCATTTTTCCTCTAGAGTTATGATCACTTGTAGAGGGGGGAAGTTTTTGATCTCTTGGATGAAAAAGTGTGAGCTGAAGGTCATTGCTGAAGGAGGAGCAGGCTACACCTTCGATTTCAGCATAAGGAAACCTTCCTTCTTCAGAAATGTTGGGTATTGTGTGATTTTATTTAACACAAGCACATCAGTTCGCAAACATTGAACACTTCAAACAGTCAAGCGCCAAAAGATACCACGAAATCAAAAAAATGCATTGAGAAATTAACCAGTAATGGATATTGGTATCTTAAGGGAAAATGAAAATACATTTTTTTTTTTACAAATGTAAAATGTCAAACCATCTTAGCAAGCAGAATTGGAAAATAAACAGCCCAAATTTCATAAAACCATAACCTTCCAATTATATGCAACCCTGTGGTTATAGTTGCAGATCTTCTATCTGTAGTTTTTATACAAGCGAGAAATAAGCCGTATGTGGAATTTAAGGAAAATTGCATCCATCTCCGCGTGCAGCATATATCGGCTTCAGATTACATATAACTAAAAACCCCACAAATTCCTAAAAAGGTCTAGTTTCAAGAGTAACTGCTGCTTTCTATATACTCTGATGTGTGCATTCTTCTTATACAACCATTTGTCAACCTAAAGCATATTATGTTGCCTAGAAATCCATCCAAGAGTGCTATGGTTCTATTATGAATGTACAGTAAAATTATCCATCCCCCTGATACCTTAGAATTGCATCATGTGTGCTCAAAAATATTAGTCACCAAAAGCACCAACAAGGAAGGTGCTCAGAACCACCATTGCATCAAGTATATCTACGGCTCACCAAAACATCAACAAAGAAGGTGCTCAGAACAACCATTGCATCATTATAGCATCTCTATGGTGCTAATTCACAAAGCAATGAAAAATTTTGGGGAACAAAGAATTGAACTAAACAAAGCATACAACAGTAAACAGAACAGATCAAAGGGCAAGAGATGCACACTTCACTGTATCACTGACTCTAGAACAAACTAAAAGGTAAAAGGTTTAATCGGCAATAACCAACTCCACTTATATAAAACGAGCAATTTGGTTCAACTAGCAAAGGCAAAACCACTAGCAGACAATTAAATGCAACAACAGGTAATACTAGTGAAAGAAATCATCATGAAGACAGCACCAATAAGACATGAAAATAGTCATCACAATGATGAAGAATGCAAGATATAAAAACAGGAACACAATCAAAACTATCAAACTGATATTCCAATGGGCATACCTTTACTTCAAACAAGGAGAATATAGTCAAACTTACACAAACTATATGGAGTTTCTAAGTTTATCTCACATTCATCGAGTTGGATTTCGATAACTCTTTGAAACATAACACATAGTCCATGAACTCTGAAGAAACAAACTAAAAGGGAAAAAATGGGAAAGAAAAAACTGCAACTACAAGCAGTGAAAATAGTTCAATTGATCCCCTAATCTAAAATGGGACAATATTATTTCATTGAAGGATACCAATAAAAGTATTCCCCTATTCGTGTGTCCCAACATGGAACCATAAGTAATGAGATAACTCACCTCAAATCTTGGACTGTTTAGCAATCTTGAACCACTCCGTGTGGAAGGAACCAGGCATGTCAACCCTCTCGTAAGTATGCGCTCCAAAGTAGTCCCTCTGAGCTTGAACAAGATTGGCAGGCCCCCTCTCCCTCCTATAAGTGTCAAAATAAGCCAAACTTGCGGACATCCCAGGGGTGCAAATACCTGAATTAATAGCAAGGCAGATAACCCTGCGCCAAGCTGCCTGCCGGTCCATTATCTCCTTTGCAAACTCCGGGTCCACAAGAAGGTTTGAAAGGTCTGGTTTCCTGTCATATGCCTTCTTGATCCGGTCCAAGAAGATTGCTCTGATAATGCACCCACCCTTCCAAATCCTTGCAAGCTCGCCTAACTTGAGATCCCATCCCTTTTCCAAGCTCTTGGCCCTAATCAAGTTCATGCCTTGTGCATAACTGCAAATCTTTGAGGCATATAGAGCTTGCCTCACATCATCAATCAGTTTCGCCTTGTCCACTGGCTCACTGCTCAAGATGTCACTGACACCACCTGTCTTGAAAACTTTCGCAGCTTGAACCCTTTCTTCTTTCAGCCCACTAAGGAACCTTGAATCCAGGGATGCTGCAATAGTCGGAGCTGCAATAGACAGGTCTGCTGCTTGTTGAACAGTCCATTTGCCGGTACCTTTCATCCCAGTCTTGTCCAAGACCTTGTCCACCAAATAACCATCACCCTTGTCATCTTTGATTCCAAAAATGTCAGCAGTGATCTCAATCAAGAAGCTAAGAAGCTCTCCTTTGTTCCATTCTGAGAATACTTGATGCAGCTCGTCATTCGAAAGTTTGCCCACATATTTCAAGACATCATAAGCTTCAGCAATCAGCTGCATGTCCCCATACTCGATTCCATTGTGAACCATCTTCACAAAATTGCCCGAGCCTCCTTTGCCAATATATGTGACACAGGGACCAGAGTCTGGGACCTGGGCAGCTACCTTGAGAAGGATGTCTTCTATGTGCTTATAAGCCTCGAATGAACCACCGGGCATCATAGAAGGTCCATGCCTTGCTCCCTCCTCTCCTCCAGACACTCCCATCCCTAGATAAAGAAGGCCGAGCTCAGCCACCTCCTTCTCCCTTCTCTCTGTGTTCTCATACCACTCATTCCCCCCGTCGATTATGCAGTCCCCTTTCTCCATGTAAGCTGAAAGTGTTGCAATAGTTTGGTCCACAGGTGCACCGGCCTTCACAAGCATGATGATGACGCGTGGCTTTTGGATTGAATTAACAAAGGAGGCAGGATCATGGAAGCCATATAGAGGGAGGTTGCCTTCAACCTTGGCACGTTCTACTGTCTCATCGACCTTGGAGGTGGTTCGGTTGTAGACAGAGATGGGGAAGCCTTTCTCAGCAATGTTTAGGGCAAGATTTGGCCCATGACAGCAAGGCCAGCAAGGCCAATTCTTGTTTGAGCCATCTTTCACCTGGTTCATAAGCATTATGCCATCAGATAGAGATAACAATTATGAAAAGGACATTTTCACCATTAATAAGATAAAAATAAGTTAGCAATAGAAATATGGAAAGAAACAGGAAATATAAAACAGTAACTTCTAAGGAAAAAATTAAGCAATTCCCCAACAAAAGTCAACAGAAGTGAACGGCAGATTTCAGCCACATACAAACAAAAAATTTAATCTAAATTGAATTACAGGAGCAAATACAATATGGGAACAAATCTATACACAATACTTTACCAGCTTGTTATTTTACGGCATCTCTGCTGTCCATGCAATTTTTTTCAATATTTGTTGATGTCTATAATTTAATTAATAAAAGAAGTTTTTATTAAAAGACTAGTTAATGGAAAGAAGAACAAGGCATTGTTTGCATTTTATCAGTCTGAATAATTATACATAGCTCAAGTAATTTATTTGACTACAACTAGCAGAAGGAAGAAATAACTTCCTACTTAAAAAGATGGTATATTGGGTATGCGAAAGCAAATTCAAACTCATTGCTTATTCATAGTAACAGTGAATCCTAGTATTTTGATGATGATTAAAGTAATCAATTTATTACTAATAATGGTGTTTAGTAATTCTGTCTTACAAGATAGGTTAAGACACTTGTGTTGAAGGATGGATGTTGTGGTGGATAAAACTCCGCCACAAGCAACTGGACGCACCCGATCGAACCTATCAGAGCACATAGAGAAGGAAGACGCCTTTCAGGTTAGGAACACCGGTGTGTCGGCCTAAGATCCTCGGAAGTGAGAATCAGTAGGCGGTGAGTGGGGAGGACCGGCAAAGGGAAACAACCGACGCAGTGATAGTAGACTGCAGAGGAAAACTAACAGCGTGGTGTGGTATGTGCTATGAGGTTAGGGAAGCGACCTCGAGAAGGCGTATTTGTACCCGATAGAGGCGGTGGAGTGGACATAGATTGATGCAAATCTCTAACCGCTCGGTTTGAATCTGCTGATACTTGTAACCGCCGAGACCTTATCCAGATAGCTGGATTGGTGATCTGGAGGGGTGATTTGTTGCTATCTTCAACTGCTGGTTGAATTATAAGGTGGCTCTAGACGAGGAGGATAAAGTCACATAACATATTCCGTGACTCGAAAAAGTTCACCTTGATCTGTCCGCAGTGATGGATAAAGTCGTCACGTGTCGGGGCATTCGGTCCGGAGTCGAGTCAGCTCCGAGTGGTTATATGATCTCAGACTATGGGGCCAGAGATGCCTTTGGAAGGCAGTGTGGCTTCGAAATTGTGGGTGAGGGCTGTCGTCAGATTTAGGAGTGATTGTGATTCCGGAATGAGGATTCTGAGAGCTTTCCCATGTTCTTGCCTCTGGACACGTGTCGTGATCCTGACATGGGTCGAATTTTGACCACTACAGATGCCCCCTCCGCTTCCGCACTTGTCAGAGCTCGCAGAGAAGTGAGGGAGCAGAGTCTGTTCGAAGGTTTTTTTGTCTCTATCTTCGCTACTTGCTGTCAAGAGATTATCTGGTGGATCTCCTTACATCATGGTTGATCCTTGGCATTTAATGGGAGGTGTCGCCCCTGTCACCTAGACACGTAAGATGTCGATTCCAATCCTCACGCCATTATGACTGTCGGATTGACTTCCATGGTCATAATGGTTTAGTGTCGTCGGTTAGTTTCCCGTCTCTTTGATTGGTCGATCTTCTCGGGTCATGGGCCGACTTTTCAGGAGCCCGTGTTTCCAAGGCTCGCATGGCGATGAACTCATCCATCTACAAATAAATTGGGGGAAATCTAGGAAAAAAAGGTCATCTCCAACTTCTCTAAGCCTCTTCAAATTTCACCAAAAGCCCTGACTTCGTTGCGGCTTCTTTCTTGGACGGTCCAACATGCTTTCTTTCTTCCTCTTCATCATATGGAGGAAAGAAAAGAAGAGGGGACAGGAGAATGATGAGCATGCTCTTGCTCTCTGGGAGTCCGGTCAGTGTGTCGCATTAGTAACCGTGAAGAACCTGTTACGGCGCATTAAAAGCCGTGATATGATGCCACCACTGAAGGAGATGTGCAAGACGGGGGGTGGGCTTTCAGTTCATCCAATTCAAGGAATGTTGGCTTTCTCCTAGTGGCCTGGAGTCTCCCCACTGATGGATCCTCGAAGTTCGAAGGTGAGACAAAATCAACGGAGGTGGAAGAATCAGCGCGTCTGGATTAGATCTTCTGTATCTGTTTTTCAAAAATGTAAACAAAAACATTTTGCCTTACACTTATTAGATGTAACAATAAATATAATGAAATATTTAAATGGTTATGTTTGAATCTTGCCTGATTTGCTTTTACAATAGGCTTTTGGATATGATATGATCATGCCTTTTCGGAGTGTTGATCTGTATCTCCGGTATGGTTGGTTAAGTAGAGAGTGTCTTGTGAGTTTGCTATGTTGTCTCCGAGCGGGGTGGTGAGTTTGCTCTGTTGCCTCTGAGTTGGGGTGATCCCCCGTCAGCGGTACTTGCAAATTTTGGACACCGAGTAGGGAACATCCCAGCAGCAGAGTAGGGTCCGTACTTGTATCAGAGTGGGGGAAATCCCATCAGCAGAATGACGATCTTTAGCCTCTGAGTGGGGGATAATCCCAGCAACAGAGTGGGTTCGCAGTCGTTTCCGAGTGAGGAAAATCCCATCAGCGGAGCGACAAACTTGGCAAAACTCTGAGTGGGGGATAATCCCTTCAGAATAGTGGGTCTGCAGTCGTCTTTGAGTGGGGGAAATCCCATCACTGGAGCGGCGATCTTTGGTCTTCGATTGGGGCACAATCCCAGCAGCGGGGTGGGTTCGCAGTCATCTCCGAGTGGGATAAATACCATCAGCGGAGCAAGAACCTGGTAGGACTCTAAGTGGGGGAATCCATCAGTAAAGTGGGTCCACAGTTGTCTCCGAGTGACAGAAATCCCATCAGCGGATCAACGGACCTTGGACTCCTAGTGGGGGACAATCCCATCAGCGAAGTGGTACTAGTTGAGGAAAACTGCCAGTGGATCGTCTGCCCGTGGGTCAGATGAGGAGAGCCCGTAAACTGATGTGTGTCATCTCTGAGTGGGGGTAATCACATCAGGAGAACATGCAAACATCGAAGGCTCTGCGGGGGAAATCCTGCAGGAGAGTAGGAACTCAAAACGGGGGACAATCTCACAGCGGAGGGTTTCGACTGCCCGTAGGCTAATCGAGAAGGGGCCCATAGGAGGGGCCTTGCGTTGTCGTCTCTGATTAGGGGACAATCCATCAATGGAGTGTGCAAGCACTGAACTCTGTGTAGGGGAAATCCCATCAACAGAGTGGCTCTGGCCAGAGGAAAACTGCCAGTGGTTCCTTTGCCCGTGGGTCAGACGAAGGGAACCCGTAAGCTGATGTTTGTCGTCTGAGTGAGAGTAATCCCATCAGTGAAACGTGCTAGCATTGGAGGCACTGAGAGGGAAAAAAAACCTACAGCAGAGTAGAGACTCCGAGCGAGAGACAATCCTATAGTGAAGTGTTTGGACTGCACGTAGGCTAATCGAGAAGGGGCCAATAATGGGTGCTTGCTGTCGTCTCCAAGTGGAGGACAATCCCATCAGCGTAGTTGGGTTCACAGTCTCCGAGTGGGGGTAATCCCATCAGCGAAGCGATGAACTTGGTATAACTCTGAGAGGAGGCAATCCCGGCAGCAGAGTAAGCTGAAATGGTTAAGAGTAATATGTAATTTTATTTAATGATTAAAATAAAATATATGGAATTGAAATACAAGGGGTGTTATTGGTGGGATTGGATCACTCAATCGCCTGTACTGGGTGATCATGTGTTGCGATTGGATAGAAAGCAGAGTGCTCGGCTGCCTTAAGGCTGTCCTGGGGGTAAGGACGTACTTTTTGAGAAAGCCTTGGCGGACAATTTCTTCCAGATACTTCCAGAGGCTTCTACGGTGGATGGTCTAGTGCCCCTTACTGTCATGATAAGAATAGCATTCTTCCGCTCCGGAGAGTGTGGAGTCGTATTGGATTGGCTTCAGGAGCTTTACCCACGCTGATCCTTGATGGCATTGAAGACTTCGTTGATGAAAAGCCTCTACGGAGTGAAGTATTGTTCTATCTTGAAGGCTTGGAGTGAATTTTGTGAGAGGACCGATAACGTCTGTCTTTTGTAAAGAGTTGCCCCCGATTCGGGTTTTACAGGCACTGGTTGGAACTCTGTATTGCGACTTCGACTTCTCTCCGTCGTTGTCGCATTTAAGAGACTAATTGGGGGGGAGCTCTTGATTGTTGCCTCCAACTGGATGTAAGGCTGAGTTCATAACAGAACCTCCATCATCCAAGTGACGTCGTGCTTCAGTAGGTATTTGTATAGAGGGTGAGCGATCTGCAATCCGCTGATGAACGCGAGTGCAAAGGCCTCTTCACCGCAGTTGGGAATCTTGATGAGCTGGTTCTGAAACTAGCGATTATACGACTTGAGGCTATCTCCCTATCTCATTTTGATGGTGAGAAGGTGGTGGTTATTCTTCTTGGCTTCCTGACGAGAGACGTATTAGGTTAGGAACGCCTCAGTTATCTCCTCGAAATTGTGGAGCGAATGCGACGACAGAGAGTAAAACTAATCCAATGTCATACTTTCAGACTAGACGGAAAGGTTAGGCACATGAGCGAATCGTTACGAGTCACCATATTGTCTCGAAATTCCCTGATGTACTGGAATGGGTCGGTAGCTCCAGAGTAGTAGTCGAAGGTCGGAGTCGTGAATTTTTTCAAAAATTCGCACTCCAGAATCGCTTCGAAGAGGAGAATCAGAAAGCTTGGCAGTGGCATGTTTCGGTCTGCTACGGAGTTGCAGCCTAGCTTCCTCGATCCATCTTTAGACCATCTCATCGAGGGTTCGAATGTAGGGAAACTCCTCGATCCTCCTCTGAGTTTGGTCGTGTTGGACTCCTGCTCGGGAACGAGGTGAATCAGCCTCGTTGTCGGAGCGGTCTTCGTACAGGGAAGAAGTCGATCTAGACCACCTCAGGTTCGTGATGGGCCTGTTGATCCGCTAATTTCAGGTTCGCCCTCCGGCTGCATTTACATCCAGGTTATTTTGAGGGCGGCGATCTGCGCCTGGAGCCGTTGAGTTGTTTCAGCGCCCCTTGCTTGCAAGCATCATTCCCGCAATCGAGAACCCCTTGTTTTCAATCGTGATATGATCCTCGGGCTTCTTGTTCCTTCATCTGCTCCTTCATGTCTGCAAGCATTTGAAAAATCTGGCCTTCGTACAGTGGCGGTGCTCGGGCGCTGGTGCCTGCCCTTTGAGATGAGGAGCCATTGTCTTCTGCGAGACATTCACAATCGATGGCGTGTGGGGAATCCGTGCCCCCGGCGGTGGTATTGGTTTTGCCTTTGGACGGGGCGTCATTGTGGACAATCGTTTATTTTTTTGAGCCATCGATGTTAGGGGAGAAGCTTTCTGAGAAAGGATAGGGGTTTAGGTTGGATGGGAAGAAGATCTCGAGTGTAGACTCGAGATCTCAATGAAAGCACCAATTTGTGGTGGATAAAACTCCACCACAAGCAACTGAATGCCCCCGATCGAACCTGTCAGAGTACACAGTGAAGAAAGACACATTTCGGATTAGGAGCACTGGTATGGTGTCGCCTTAAGACCCTCGGGCGTGAGAATCAGTAGTCGGTGAGTAGGGAAGACCGACGGAGGAAAACTGTCATTGTAGTGGTAGTGGCTTGGCAGAGGAAAAATGCTAGTGCGGTGTAGTATGTGCTCCGAGGATTAGGGAAGCGACCGAAAGGAGGCGTATTTGTACTTGACAGGCAGTGGAGTGAATGTGGATTGATGCAGATCTTCAACGCTCGATTTGAATCTACTAATCCTTGAGACCACCGAGATCGCATCCAGACAGTTAGGATTGGTGTGCTAGAAAAGTGATTTGTTGCTATCAACTACTGGTTGAATTGTAAGGTGGCTCCGGACGAGGAGGACGATAGAGTCGCGTAATATATTCCGCGACTCGAAGAAGTTCGCCTCCATCTGTCTGCGGTGGTAGATAAAGTCGCCACGTGGAGGGCATTTGGTCCAGAGTCGAGTCGACTCTGGATGGTTATATGATCTCAGACTCCGAGGCGAGAGATGCCTTCGGAAGGCAGTGTAGCTTCAAAGTTGTAGGTGAGGACTGCAGTCGGATTTAGGAGTGGTTGTGATTTCAGAACGAGGATCCTAAGAGCTTCCCCATGTTTCACCCTTTGGACACGTATCGTGATCCTGACAGGGGTCGAATGGCTGACATAAGGAGTTACCAGGTGATGGCCAGAACCATAGCTGCAGTAGAGTAGCCCGGAAGAAGTCCGGTTGGGTGACAAAGACCTCCCGAGCAGTCTCTGACAAAGAACCCCTCTGGATAAGAAGCAAAAGAGGATTACTGACTAATATCAATTAAAGAACGGTGAAAGCCAAGACTCCGACTTTCTTGCCAAGTTGAAGGATTCAGTCCTCGACTCACCCATCGAATCGAGACCCAGACAACAAGACCGAGGAGGAACCCGAGTCGTTTCATATAGATCCACATCATCCAGTATAAATCCTCCGAACAGGTTCAAAACTTCATCTTCACGAGAAGGCCTTGCTCAAAAAGTTCTTGTCGCACAATTTAGATGTATTCATGTGGACTCCCCACCAATATGTCTGAAATTGATTCTGGTATTATCTGCCACAAGCTCTCTATCAAGACAGACGTCAAGCCAGCAAAGCAGAAGCCAAAGAGAATGAACGAGAAATGGAGTCGTGCCATCAGCGATGAAGTTGTAACTGACTACTACAGGTCGGCTTCATCCGAAAGACATTCTACCCTGGCTGGCTCTCCAATCCCGTTCTAATGAAGAAGAAGAATGACAAGTGGAGGGTCTGCATTAACTTCACTAACCCCCAAAAGGATAGCTTCCCCCTTCCGAGGATCGATCAGCTGGTAGAGGCAACTGCGGGCCATGAACTTCTCAGGTTCATGGCCAGATCAAGATGCATCCACCAGATGAAGACAAGACTGCTTTTACTACTGGTCGGAGAATTTATTGCTACAAGGTGATGCTCTTCGGGTTCAAAAATGTCGGGGGCTACCTTCAAACGCATGGTTGACAAGGTCTTCAAGGATATGATCGGAAGCACAATAAAAGTGTACGTTGATAACATGTTGGTGAAAAGTGTCCTGCGCACGGATCACCTCCAACATTTGGGCGAAGCTTTCGACCTCCTGCGCACAATGAAAGTGTACCTTTGATAGAGACATAAAACTTTGGAGTTGTTTATTTAAAGACCAAAATTCCCTTCTCTGTCTCTCTCTCCCTCTTTATGTGGCCGCATTTAAAGTTCTTGTTTGTCTCTTCTCCTCTTTGATAAGTGGCTGCATTTATTTATCTGCACTCTCCTTGAAGCAGGAAACCTTTCAGCTGCCTCTTGCTTTCTCTTTTTTGAACCGTTGAGTCTAACAGATAGAATGATCTGAACTTGCATTAAATGTTAGAGTGGCAGATCATATAAGAGAGTTCTTGAGCAAAGTAGAAAATGAATTTTTTTAAGAAAACAATGAACTTTCTTATTCTTCAAGAGAGTTGAAGAATATTCAATTTCAGATTCCCTTGCTCATTCAAAATTCTGAATTTTTCTTTGGAATCCTCAAGCTTGCATTTACTCAAGTGATTCAAATCTAAAATTCCTTTAGTGATCTAATCATTGTACCAATTTATTACTTCATCTCACACTAAAGCCTCAAAGTGTAATTTTATATTTGAGTGATTATGCGAAAATAGTGTTCTCAATCTTGTTGTAAAGAGAACAAAAATCTCTCTTGTTGTGAGATCCTTTTTGGTGGAAAGAGATTTCCTCTGCGGTTGGAAGAGTGAAGTCCAATCTCTGAAGTGTAGAGAGTTAGCATTTGTACAAGAAAGCTTCGGGTGGAAGCTAATTTAGTGGATTTTGAAATTGTTGGGAAGAGCCCCAAGGTGGACGTAGGAGGATGCCCAAACCGTCATAAAGTTGATGTGTTCACGAATTAGATTCTTCTAAACTCTGCTATTACTTTCTATATTGCATTCCTATCAAAACCTGCATTTTACTATTTTAAACTCACTGCACACTTTCAGTTTCTTCTAGACTGACTACATTGCTTCTTTCACGGTTTTGTGATTCTTCCACCCTATTCTTCCACCCCTTTTTTACATTGTTCTAGAAAAATCTGGTTATTTATTCATAAACCCTATTCACGCCTCTCTAGGAGGTTTCACAATTGATATCAGAGCGTGATACTCATTTATTTAGGCTTAACATCTTTGAGATTGATCATATAGCTAACTGTGGAGAGAAGATTTAAGAATAGACCCCATTTGTTCAATAAAACAAATTATGTATATTAGAAAGCATGCATGAAAGTCCATATTCAATCCATTGACTGGAGAATACAGGGAATGATAGAAGATGGATACACTCCTCCCACAAAATTAGATAGTGAGAAAGTTGTATATAAACCTCATTCCGAATGGGATGAGAAGGATTTTACTATAGTTAATCTCAACTCCAAGGCAATAACTTGCATCATCAATGGCTTGACTTGTAGTGAATTTCACAAAGTCATGAATATTACTTATGCCAAGGAAATGTAGGAATACCTTAAAATTACCCATGAGGGAACAAATGAAATCAAGAATAGAAAAACAACATGCTTACACAAGAATTTGAGTCTCTATTAGCGATGCCTAATGAGTCAATGGATGTTTTTCTTAATCGATTCAAGGATATCACCAACAATCTACAATCATTTGAAAAGGTGGTCACATGTTTCGACATGAACAACAAAGTTCTAAGATCTCTACCAATGGAGTACAATAGCATCATCAACCCTATTCAGATCTACAAGGACATTATCTAAATGTCATTCCAAGAATTGATGGGAATACTAAATAATGCGGAGATTAAGATGATTCTCCAAAAGAAAAAGAGCAAGAAGACGCAAGGCAAGAAAACGAGTGTTGCTCTCAAATGAACACAAGGAGACTCTTCAACCGAAGATAGTGACCTTGATGATGATGACTTCTTTGCCTTGGTCATAAGAAAGGCAAACAAGATGATGAGAAGAAAGTTCTACAAGAAGGGATTTCGCAAGCATAACTTCAAGAAAGATGAATCTAGTCCCTCTACATGTTTTGAGTGCAACAAGCTGGGGCACATCAAGAAGGATTCTCCAATGTTGAAAGACAAGTCCAAGAAGTCCAAGAGGAAAAAGACACTATGCAGGATGAGATGAATCGGAGCCAAGCGACTCTAAAGATGAATAGACCAAGAGGCAAATTTAAGCATTACCGATCCAAACATTTGCTTCATGGCAAATGAAAATTAGGTAACCATTGAAGATTGCATGTCTTTAGAAGTAGAAGATGCACCTGTTGAGCTTAGTGAAGACTATAAAAAGCTTCAAAAAATTAGTATTTTGAAAAAAGAACAAGCATCTTGCTCACCATCTCGTGAAAATATTTTGAAAGGGAAAGATGTTTTGGTTGTAAAAATTGACTCATAAAAAGTTTTGATTGAAAAACTTGACTGAAAATATTTTTTTTTAAAGAGAAAATAAAAAATTTGAAAAACTTTACATCAACCTCTGCATTTCACTATGGCAGGACAAGCACTGGGTCTGGAAGATTGTCCCACAATCATGGAAGAATCTCACAGTCTCATGGAAGAACGTTCTACCACGTCAAAAACAAATCTCACGACTCATAATTTTTTTATGACAGAAAGTACATTATTGTTTGCACTTAGTGCATGATGCAGGGACAACACTTCTTGTCATATCAAAAATGCACCATATACTTATCCTTATTTGAAATGGGTTCCTAAAACTGCTCCAAACCATCAAGGACCCAAAAAGATATGGGAATCTAAGGGCACATCTCAAAATTATTTTGTAGGTGTGCAATCTATCTCAACGTGAGAAGTGGTACCTTAATAACGGTTACTCAAGACACATGATGGGTAAGGTAATCCAAATTATTTTACAACCCTATCAAAATTTGAAGGTGGCATAGTCACCTTTAAAGATGATGGTGTAGGTAAAATTGTTGGTATCAAATCTATTAGTAAAAGTTCTTCACCTATACCTGATAAGTGTCGATAAAATTGTTGGTATCAGATCTATTGATAAAAGTTCTTCACCTATACTTGATAATATTTTACTTGTCAATGATTTGAAAGCCAATCTTATTAGCATAGTCAATTATGTGAAAAGTTTTAGATGTTCTTTTCAAATATAACGTGCATTGTTAGCTATTACCAAGGTGATATATCATTTGAGGCATCTAGACGACAATGTTTTACACTACCAATCTTGAGGAGTTGACATTTTAATGTCTAGCCGCTTTAGAAGTAGAAACTTGGCTTTGGTGCAAGAGGCTTGGACATGCAAATTTTGAGTTGATCACTGAGTTGAGGGCGAGTGCGTGGATTGCCCAAGTTGAAGGCCCCAAAAGAGGTAGTTTGTGATGGATACAAAAGGAACAAACAAGTAAGAAGTTACTTTCAAGTAAAGAATGTGGTATCAACTTCTAAACTCTTAACAACTCTTGCATTTGGATCTGTTTGGTCCCATGAGAGTTTCTAGTTTGAATGAAAAACATTATGTTTTTGTGATTATTGATGATTTTTCGAGATTTACTTGGGTTTTGTTTTTTGCTCACAAAAGTGATGCCTTTGGATCATTTAACAACTTTTAGAAGTGGAAAAGGATTGGTTATCCTATAGTCAAGATCCGAAGTGATCATGGAGGTAAGTTTGAAAATAAAGTATTTGATTCATTTTGTTTTGAGCATGGCATTGAGCATACTTTTTCCCCACCTAGAACACCTCATCAAAATTGTTGTAGAACGAAAAAATAGAAAATTGAACTATTCAAGAGATGGCACGCACCATGATAAATTCACATGATTTACTAAAGTATGTTTGGGCCGAAGCAGTTAATACCGCTATTATGTTTAAAATAGAATTTTAACCCGTCCCATTTTGCAAAATCTCCAAACATTGGTTATTTTCGAGTTTTTTGTTTTTGCAAGTATTTTATTCTTAATATCAAAGACAAATTGAGAAATTTTGATTCAAAATCTGATGAAGACATTTTTCTTAGATATTGTTCCACTAGTAAAGCTTTTAGAGTATTCAATAAGGTACCATGAGTGTAGAAGAGTCAATCCATGTAAACTTTAATGAAACTAACAATACTGGTTCTAGAACTTCCTTAGATGATGCAGATCACAACAGCACAATTTCTGGTGATCCTTCCACAGAAATAGCAGATCCTTTCAAAAAATGAGGGTTCTTTCATGGCTACTGCAGAGAACAGAACTGTTGCAGATTGCCTGCAAATAGTACAAAAGGACAACATGAAAGCCATCAAGATCTTCCTAGATCATGGAGGATAGTCGAGGATCATCAAATCGATCTCATCATAGGTGATGTATATAAAAGGGTAAAAACTAGATCTCAAGCTCAAAGTGAATGTTCTCGTCTATTTTTTCCCTCAAATTAAACCAAAGTGTATAGATGATGCTTCGGGAGATGAATTTTCATTATTAGCTATGCAAGATGAACTTAATAACTTTGATAGAAATAATGTTTGGAACTTTTTCCAAGACCCAAAAATTATTCTATCATTGGTACTAAGTGGGTGGTGTTTCATAACAAGCTAGCTGAACATGGCATTGTTACAAGAAACAAAGCTAGGTTGGTTGCCAAATGATTTCGACAATACTTTTGCTCCAATTGCAATAATGGAAGCCATAAAGATGCTTCTAACTTATGCAAGTTTTAAAAACTTTTATTTATTTCAAATGGATGTCAAAAGTGCTTTTCTAAATGGGGTTTTGAATAAAGAAGTGTTTGTTGAGCAACCTCCCGATTTTGAAACTGTTGAATTTCCAAATCATGTTTTCAAGTTGAAGAAAGCTTCGTATGGATTGAAACAAGCACCACGTGCTTGGTATGAAAGATTTTTTAAATTTTTTATTGAAAATGATTTTTCTAAGGGTAGAATGGATGATACCTTGTTTATCAAAAATCATGGAGATGATTTGTTATTAGTTCATATATATATGTGTGTGTGAGTGATATCATTTTTTATGCTACTAATGAATCTTTGTGTGAAGAATACTCTAAACGCATGCAAAAGGAGTTCGAAATGAGTTTGATGGGAGAACTCAATTTCTTTGTCGGATTGCAAATCAAGCAAGAAAAAGATAGCATCTTCATCAACAAAGGCAAGTACGCAAGGGAGCTAGTGAGGAAATTCAAAATGAAAAACTCAAAGGCTATTGATAAACTTATGAGTACTTCCATAAAATTAGACGAAGACTCTAATGGCAAGAATGTTGATTCAAAATTATATATATAGAGAGGTATGATTGGCAGACTGGTAGTCTTTTACATTTGAACGCTAGTAGACTTGAAATTATGTTTAGTGTTTGTGTGCATGAATTCAAGCCTCACCAAAGAAATTGCAGTTGCATGCCGAAAAAGAATAATTAGATATGTTAAAGGCACACTTGATTATGGGTTGTATTATCCTAAGAATGCATATTTTGATCTTTTGCGTTGTAGTGATGCAGATTTTGCCGATAGCAAAGTGGATCACAAGAGTACAAGTGGAACATGCCAATTTCTTGGACATTCCCTTGACCTTTATTTAGCAAAAAGCAAAATTATGTTGCTCTCCACAACAAAAGCGAAGTATATTGCCACGGGATTTTTGTTGGCCCAGAGGCCTTCCACTCTAGTTTTGATGATGATTAACTCATGTAGTTATAGTTTACTAATAATCTTGTGATGTTTAGTTTCAGATACTTAACCAAGATATTAGTAGGTGATTAGTTTCAACAAAGGAGTTTTGGAGCTTTCACATGGTGATTCAAGAGCCCGAGCGTCAAAGTTCATATCTAGCACTCATTGGAGTCAAGCTCGGTGGATCACGTTTGGATCGAGTCGACTTAGAGACGGCGCTCTACAAGAAGACTTCGGTACAGTATTTAGTTTTTAGTTTAGATCCATTGTTAAAGATTAGATAGTGTGATATGCTCAAGTTCACAATACACACACTTTTTAAAGTTTCATGTTTTGATTTTCGTTTTTGGTTTAACCGATCTTGGTATTCATGAATAGATAGAATCAACAAGTTTACATGGTTTAATGTATATTAGATTTGTTCTATATACATCTATGCTTCAACTATTATACAAACTTAGTTTGATAACCTATTCATGTATTTAGGTTTTGTATTTTAACAAAACTTGTTTTTGGATTTATTATCAAAAACATTTATATATATCTTTATATGTATATTGGATTATATCCATATACTATATGCCTAAAATGTTGTTAAATATCATGTTTTTGAATTTGGATGAGTTTTGGAGAAAACGATTTTTCATTTCAAAAATCCAAGTTTTGGAAAATACGAGTTTTGATTTTCGGCAAAATTTCTAAGTTACAAAAATAGTTCAAAATGTTTGTAACATGGTTTGATTTTACTCAAACATGTTTGTATATCAAAATATTATACTGAAACCATTTTTTGTGGATTTTTAGAAATTTTATGGGATTTATTTAGTAAATAAAAACCCAGTTTTCAAATCCCTTATTCAGCCCTGCCAGGCTCTGGC
Organism: Agave tequilana; assembly: GCA_038442645.1. NCBI lineage: Eukaryota > Viridiplantae > Streptophyta > Magnoliopsida > Asparagales > Asparagaceae > Agave > Agave tequilana. Next base: position 74,356 of record JAVJIF010010919.1, on the reverse strand, counting down.
GGTCGACCGGACCCAGAGTCGGTCGACCGACGTGCACAAGGTCGTGCACGCTGACGAGCCACTTAGGCCGGTCGACCGAGCGATCGACCGACTGAAAGTGCCCCACTCTCGGGTGGGGGCGATCGACCGGCTAGAGAGCAACTGCTCTCTGGTTTTGGCACGGTCGACCGGGTGGTCGACCAGCAGGCTCAACGATCATATTTTTGACCGTTGGCCGGTCGACCGGCCGGTCGACCGGAAGGCCATTCTGGGCCTAGTCAGCTGCCAACGGGCAGATTTTGATTGGGATTATAAATACCCCAATCTTTGGCCAGTTTTGATAAGGTTTTTGAAGAGCTAAAATTCCTACTTCTCTAGTGTTTAATTCCAAGTTTTCAAAAGAGTTTTTGGGTTCAAAGTTTTCATCTTTATTTGTTTTAAAAGGGATTGGAAAAATCAAGAGAAAGGAAAGTCTTTTGGGATTGGTTTTTGATTTATATTTTTCTATCTATTCTAGAAGTTTTCCCAATAGTTTTTTCTTTGAGTTTTTGATTTCCAAACTCTTTGTTTTCCACACTTGAGCCATCTTCCTATCCTATCTATAGGATCTTTATTTTGTGGGAAAATTGGTTTGTGGTTGTGGAAACCACCAAGTTGTAAACCCTCCTTGATTTGTGTTATCCCTCTAGTGAGAGGTGATTGTGGGTATCCCTCTAGTGAGAGGTTGATAGTGGAGGTTGTGTTGGTTTCCCTCTTAGTGAAGAGGCGGATTGTGTTTGTATTGGCTTTGTGCCTATCCCTCATTTGTGAGGTTGATTTTGTGGTGGCTTTATGCCTAGCCTCTAAGTGTAGAGGTTGTGTTTGTAATTGAGAGAGGAGTTGTGTACTCCCGATTGTATTTGCCCCAAATCCTCAGTGAAGGTTCCCTGTGTGGGAGTCCTGTGTGGACAAGTTAGTGGATTGAAAATCCTTCTGTGTGAAGGCGGGGACGTAGAGCTGTGTGCTCGAACCTCGAAACAAATCTCGGTGTTTGCGTTTGATCCATTGACTCTTACTCTCTCTCTTTTACATTGTGCCTTACATCATTTCATATTGTCATATCATACTTATATGCTTGGTTGTGATTGTGTGTGTGCCTCACTTGTGTTTAACCACGAGAGCTTCATATAGCACCTCAACTCTTATTCAGAGGAATCAAGGGGAGTTAGTCCAGAACTCTTCACCGGGAATTCGGCTACACTCGTTGGTTACACTAAGGGGCTGTTTGTTTCCCAGCAAAAGGCCGCAAAATCGTAAGTCGTAAAACCTCTTTTCCATTTTTCGCTGTTTGTTTCGCTGCAAAACAACTTGCAAAATACAACTCTCATTTTCCACTTGCAGTTGCTACAGTTAAATTTGTGGTCATGTAAATCTCACTTTTACACTCACATTTTCCCACTTGCAATTGCTACAGTTAAATTTGTGGTCATGTAAATCTCACTTTTACACTCACATTTTCCCACTTGCAATTGCTACAGTTAATTTTGTGGTCATGTAAATTTCACTTGTGCTACACTTGCAGTCCCAAAGCACTTACTTGATAATCAATATATAATTTAATATTATTAAATATTTAATATTTTTAATATTTTTAATCGTGTTTAATTTCTTATCTAATTATTTTATATTTGTATTTTTTAGTTTTTATTATTTTTAATATTGTTTTAATATTTAATATTTAATTATTTTAATTTAATATTTTTATTTAATATTGTTATTTAATACTTTAATATTTTATTAATATTTACACCAATTTTCTTAATATTTTATTTAGATTTAATATTTTATTAATATAACAATAATATGCTTTAATATAAAATTATTATATATTTAATTTATTTATTCTTAATATAAATAATTACTTTTTAATATTATAATATACTTTAAAATTATATTAATATTTTATTATGTTAATATTGTAATAATTCATTATAATAATATCATAATAATTTTATTATTAAATTTATAATTATATTTTACTTTGTTTATTTTATATTTTTATAATATTACAATATTATTATAATAAAATTTAATATTATAATATTCTTAAGTATTTTATAATATTATAATATTATAACTATATTTTATTATTTTTAAGATTTTTTTAATATTTATGTTTTATTAGTATCCTAAGAATTTATTAGTACAATTTAATTTTCAATAGTATATTTAATTTAATAGTATTTATAATATTTAAATCACTGCTACAGTTAATTTTGTGGCCAATTTTTTCACTTACACTTTTAAGTTACCAACCAAACACCGTAAAACACATATACTTTCTCATTCACACTTTCACTTTACCAACCAAATACCGTAAAACACAATATATTTTTCCATTTACAATTTCACTTTACCAACCAAACACCATAAAACACAATATATTTTCTCTGCTACAGTTCACTTTTTCTATTCTCATTTTACGACTTACGACTTACGACGTTTTGCAACGAAACAAACAGGCCCTAAGTGTGTTGCCATTTAGTTTTTAATTTCCGTATTTTGTTCATTAGATTAGCAGTACACCTATTCACCCCCCCTCTATGTGTACTTACAGTTTTGTGCCCAAATATTGTGGATGAGACACATTTGAAGACTACGACATCCAATTTGATACTACATGCATATTATGTGACATACAAGTGCCATTAATCTATCTAAAAATCTATTTTACACTCTCGCATTAAGCACATAGATGTGAGATAAAAAAATTTAAAAATCATGTCGTGAGTGGCGATATTAAATTAGAATTTATTAATTCAAAGCATCAATTAGCGGATATTTTTACAAAACCTTTGCTAGAAGATCAATTTTACTCCATTAGAAGGCAATTGGGAATTTGTTGCATGAATGAATAATTTTGTTGAAAATACTTGTTTGCTGTATTGATTTTCATGTGGTACTAATTATTAAATTTGTCAGCTTTTTTTTTTTTTGAAAATTTCAGTACTATTCTTCCCTGGAAGAATGGTTCTTCCAAAAGTCTGATTTCATGCACTCAGAACATGTCAAATCTCAATTCACTTACGTCTGACTATATGAGTGATCTATTTTTGTCTTTATCTATTCTACATTAGTGCCTTAGTGGTAAACCCCACTATATATTCTTTATCCCCCATTACTCAATGTCTCCACTAACCAATTAAAATAACATCTTTTCTTTAAATCTTATTTCTTTCATCTACTTCACTATCTCATCTCCATCTCTATCACAGCCGCCACCAAACTCAACTCTAAACCCATTTTTTTCTTTCTTTAATCTTGAACCCCCCTCTCCATGGCAGATCAGTGATGGATTCAAGTACTAAATACTCTATTATGACCGGATTTGAATAAGTGGTTAATGAAACACCTCCTACGGATGCAAAGGGAGACCAGAGATGAGCGCAGTAAAACTACCGATCAAGTTCACAGCCGAGCTGCAAATAGAAAGGAAAAAAAGTCAAGATAAAAAAAAGAAAGACAATTGTATGTCATTAGCAAGGAGGAACTCAATTTTTAGATCAAGAGGCTATCAAATTTTTTAGAGAATTTGGCGAAGGCCTGTTTGTTACAGAAAGTTATGTCAAGTTTGATGACTTGACTAGCTTCAAGATGGATACCTTCTTGAGAATCTTGGTTTAAAAGATATGTTTGCCGAGTGTACACACTTTTACCCCAAACTTGTGGCTCAATTTTATGCAAATCTGTCGTGGAATCACGATCAAACCCGAATCTATTCTTGGATTAAAGACTGTAAAATTGAAATGGAGAATTAGAGAAATCGGTAAGATCTTGTCTATTCCCATTAATGTAAGAAGAATTTTGGAAGAAATTTGAAGATTTGAGGTGGGGTGTGCAAGAGGCTTTGAAGTTGCCATGTGGGTAAATGCCATGAATAACTTAAAAGGGACTCCATCTATTTTCCCTACAATTTGTTAACCCCCCAAGTTTAAATTGATTGGAAAGATTTTTCAATTCAATGTTCAGCCATAGTGTGGACAATTTAATCTTATCAAAGTGGATAGACTACTTGCTATGTATGCTGGAGAGAAGAATATTAAAGTAGATCTTACGGATTTGATTCTCAAATCCTTTATGGAACCAAGAGAGATATTAGTTATTCCATGTTTCTTGACCAAAGTATTTGATCATTTTGGTATTGAGCTTTTTAGTGAAGATAAGCATGTATGCAAGGAGGCATTTACAAAGACTACATGTGAAAGAATGTTCTTTCCAAAGAATCCTTCCATATAATTTGTAGCTGAAGGGGAAACAGCTGAAGAGAAGAGGAGCAGGCTGAAGAAGCAGTTTGGAGGGAAACTCCCTGTGTGAGAAGAGGAAAAAAGTGAGAAAGGAATCTAATGAAGCAGCAGCTTTTGAAGAGAAATATATGGGAAAGGGTTCAAGATTAAGAAAGATTGAATCTGGATACTTAAAGTGAAAATTTCTGTAATCCTGTAAGAAAAGAGGTTAGAAGAGAATTTTAAAAAATGAAAACAAATCTGAAGGCTTTATTTTCACATTGCGAATTGGCATACTGAGCAGTTGAGTTTGAAGAGGAGATGAGTTGAGGAAGGCAAAAGGGAAAGCCAAGAGAGTACAGTGGAAGAAGAAGATGAGCATGCGGAAGAGGATACATCAGATGATGGCATTAGAGAGGTGGCACCCCCAGGTACCAGAGGAGCAAGCAGGAGAGTTACCAGATCTTTCAGCACAGGAGGCTCTTCCAGTCTGGTCAAGTTCACTGACCCTAGTAGAACGCTTCTTCCACACTATTAGACCCATTCTTCCAGAGTCTTATGTCAACTTTCAAAAGTCTTATTCTATCTTCTTATCTCTTTTACCAGATTCCTATTCCTCTGTAAAATCATGTATGTAGAATGTTCCATAAAGATATCTGATGAAATGATGATTGGTGCTGCCCTTTTATGCATTACTTTTTGTCTTTTGTTTTTAGAAACCTTTATGGTGTTTTGTTTCAATCACTGTCAAGTACTTTTTATTTTTTATTTTTGAACTTTGTGCTTCAAAAATTGTTTCATGCTTAGCTTTCTGGATTCATCCATTTTTGGGTTTGTTTTAGTTTTATGCTACTTTATTCCTTACTATATATGTATTGTGGATTCTATTCAAACCACATGCATGCATTTTTTTTTATGATTCCAAAGGGGCAGAATATATAAAGTGATGTGATGTATACTTGACTCACTATATGCATGAAGGCTTTTATTCTTTTTAACAGGAAGTTGATGTAACACAGAATCGCAATCACCTTCAATCCAAATAAAAGGGAAAAACTAGGGTTTTGAAAAAAGATAGATTAAGGTTTAGAAATAAGACCAGATAGATTTGGGTGGCACCCCATGCGCGTGCTTACACCCCTTACACCACGAGCTTCACACTCCAAAACTCAAGAGCACCCTCAAGAGAATTTAACAGGAAAGTTTTTATTTAATCATTATCTAATAATAAAAAGAAGTCTAATGCCTATTTATAGGCCTTACAAAAGGGCACTTATAGGGGATAACCGATGTGGTACTAAACACCCACATAATAAAAATAACTCAAAAATAAACTAAAGCATGAAAAAATAACTAGCAACTGGTGATGTCCTCATCAATTCCCCCGGGTGGGAGAAACTCGACCATGTCGAGTGAGGACTCCTCTTACAATGCATCTCAATCGGGTCAATGTGGTGGTCGTGGTAGCAACACTAGTGTATCACATTGAAACCAAGGTGGTAGAGGTAAAACTAGCTTCCATGACAAACAAGTGGTCGTCGATGGGAGCTCGAGAAAGATACACGTAGTATGACAAGTCAACTTTGCTCCACTGATATTTAACTCACATATCAAGATACCAATCTCCTGTGAAATTGGCTTCTGGAGAAAATTTTGCAAGTAATCGTACACATCAGGCGATCTCAAGAAAACTAAAGCCCTCATAAATGCGAAAGGTACTAGCTCCAAGATGGGCTCTGATGGAATATCTATAAGGATCTTAATAGGCAACTCTACAACTTCCGTGGGCCGTGGAGAAATCTCTTCTATCAGTGATACCAACTCAGCAACAACTTCTGGCTCTGGCTTATCATTAACTTCTGGCTCTGATTCTGAATCTTCAACAACCTCTACCGCCTTTCTTTCTAGCATCTTCACCATGCTAGTGAGAATTTTCTTATATTCAGCGACCAGATTGCTGAATTGTGGCCCCTCAAGGTGTGGAGCATATCGAGTATGACGAAGCTCTTGTAAGACAAGTTAATCTCGGCAGTCGATATAACTGTCTTCCTACCACAAATAGGCTTCGCTAGCCAGCTTCAATAGGGCATAGTGATACTTCTGCTCAAGTATCAAGAAATACAAGAAAAAATCCTTAAGATGATTTTTTCACTTTTCATACCCATCATGATCATTAAAATCCCAAAAAAACGGAAGAGCTTCATACATGTCACTTTCAACCTCCTCATCACCATCGGTATATATGTATTTACCACAAAAGTAAAACCCTATGAATGAAATTTAATGCATAAAGATCAGAAGTTACCCAAGAATCTCAGTAGCTCGAATTGGACTCAGATCGGGCTGAAAATGTGATCTGAAACGCTGATTTTCTGTTGTAGGGACAATAATGACACCAAACTCGGGCTCGCTGAGGTTGGATCTGTTGCTCGAGTGCTACAAAGTCTCTTCAGTGGCCCCAGGGCTCAGTCACAAACCCAACGCTTTGAACAGAGCTCGAAACGAACTCCGAACAGGCGAGAAACGAGCTCTACACTGAGGATGTGCTGAACTGTTGTGTTGAATCTGGTAGACGACTGAAGCTCAAATATGGATATGAAGGCTATAGACGCGTAGTATTGGCCTTCATGTATCTCGAAAACGACTCAATTCGAACTTGAAACAAGCTTAGAATGGCCTCCAAAAGATTTGAACTGTGTCTGAACTGGGCTCAACTCACTGAGACGAGTCAACTCGCTGAGTTCAGTTAACTCAGTGACGTCTGCTGCGGCGAGTCGGGTTGGATTTGATAAGTGGATCCGACCATAATAATCTCGTTATGTCTAAACGGGTTACGGAGCGGGTTTGAGAGCATACAACACGCAACCTGTTTAACAACCTTTATCTCCCAATCTCTGGCTAGGGCTCAGGGGTGATCCCCTGGCGACGACGCTTTGGCGAGCAGCATCGAAGACGACGACGACAATGAAGTGGAGATCCGACGACGCGGAGCTCCGGTGAGATCTGGGCATCGACGAGGGCTCAGCGACGGTGATGGTGGTGGGTGTGATGAATCCAAAGGGGTTGAGGTTGATGTTGGTGGCGATGGTGATGGGAGGATGATGGAGGCGGTTGTAGGAGATGATGAAAGCGACGATGGCAGAGGAAGAGTGCGGCAGAGATGGAGATGGTGGTGGGACTGTTGTGGTTGTAAAGGTGACGGTTGGGTTGAGTTATGGGTGTGAGAAATGGAGGAAGACGAGATGGAGACGAGGGTTGGTGTGAGTGATGGATGATCGCGGGAGATGGCGGCGACGGCGTGGTGTGGGTGCGACTGAAGGTTGACCGGTGAAGATGATGGTGATGATGATGGGTTTTGATGGGTTTTCTTCTTCAATTTTTTTAGATGGTGAAGGCGGTGGTGGTGGATCTATTGACGGTGAAGATAGAGGGAGGTGGGGGTTCTGGGTGTTGGCGGCGGGAGGTGTAGAAGATGAACAGGAAAGGGGGAATTTCGGGTGAATTTTTTTCAAAGATGGAAGATGTACAGTAAATGATTGGGATTTTTGGGGATTTTGAAGGAATTTGTTGTGAAATTTTGCTACAGTAAATTTTTTTTAAAATCTGATTTTGAATTTGTTCTAAATCTAGAATTTCAAATCTAGAACTAGGGTTTCTGGGAGAAGAAAAAAATTGAAGGGGACTGGAACCAAAAGCTCTGATATCAATATGATGTAACACGGGAGGATCAACAATCACCTTCAAAGTAAAAAAAATTGAAAACTAGAGTTTTGACAAGAACAATGAAAAGTAGAATTAGAGTTTAGAGATACAACCAGATAGATTTGAGCTCTGCACCCTTGTGCGGGCTTCACACCACAGGCTTCATAGCCCAATGCTCAAGAACACCCTCAAGAGAATTTACTTAAAAAGTTTTTCATTTAATCATTGTCTAATAATAAAAAGAAATTTGATGCCTATTTATAGGCTTTACAAAAGAGCACTTCTAGGGGATAACCAATGTAGTACTAAACACCCACATAAAAAACTCAAAAATTAACTAATACATGAAAAAAATAACTGACAACTGGTGATGTCTTCATCAGAAGCACTTTATTTGTTCTTGAATATGTTGATTTATCTCCTACTCATCTATTGTCTATCTATTTTATTATATGAGATAGGAGGAGCTAGTATTGCAAGAATATGCTTACGTATATCTCTTTATTCAATTGATTTAATTTCATCTCTTCATAAATTGATAAGTTGGTATTTTCAAAAAAAGGCGAGATTATGATTCCCAGTATTTTGATGATGATTAAAGTAATCAATTTATTATTAATCATAGTGTAATGTGATTGTGTCTTACAAGACAGGTTAAGACACTCCTCTTGGAGAATGGATGAAAAGAGCCACTTGCTAAATCAATAATATGGAGGTGGTTAGATGCAAGACTCCAAGATCTTAATCAAGCTACATCAAGTTTTAAATCAAGCTGCATCAAGAGCCAAGATCAAAAGGAGCAAAAATCAAGAGTAAAACTTTTATATTCTTTAGATTTTAATGTAAAGTGTTTTGATAAAGTAAGTTAAATTTGGCACATAAGATTATCTTAGTCTATATCTTTCATATTACCTTTTGATTGATCCTAGAGCTTATCCATAACCATTTTCCATTTTCTAAAATTATTTATAATTTTCTCAATTTTTTGTTGGGTCTTCCAAGCAAGATCACTCATTCAAGAGCTTTGCTTCCACACTCACAAACACTATTCCTCACATGTATATTAATTAGTTGCTAGAAAGTGTCCTTGATTTACTAAATTTTTTTATACCTTATTAATCTAATTGATAGTGAGAGAGAAAGGTATCTTTTCAAATTTCAAACTCTAGTCCTTTATCTTTTACCCTTATGGCACCCATGTGGGCTTGTTCTTGTTTGTGCCCATTTACATTGTTTGACAATTAGGCTTAGTACTTTTAATCAGGACATATAGTATTGATGTACCTTGACACAGACACAAAGTTTTGGGGTTGTTTATTTAAAGACCAAAATTTCTCCTCTCTCTCTCTCTCTCCATATGCCGCATTTAAAGGTCTTGCCTCTCTCTCTTCTTCTCTTTGATTAGTGGTTGTTGTCTGCACTCTCCTTGAAGCAAGAAACGCGTCAGCTGCCTCTTGCTTTCTCTCTTTTTTGAACCGTTGAGTCTAATAGATAGAATAGTCCGAATGTGCATTAAATGCTAGAGTGCCACATTATATAAGAGAGATTCTTGAGCATAGAAAATGAATTTTTGAGAAATCTGTTAACATTCTTATTCTTCAAGAGAGTTGAGCATTCAATTTCAGATTCTCTTGTTCATTCAAAGTTCTGAATTTTCTTAGGAATCCTTAAGCTTGCATTTACTCCTCAAGTGATTCCAATTTAAAATTCCTTTATTGACCCAATCATTGTGCCAATTTATTACTTCATCATCTCACTCTAGGACCTCAAAGTAATTTTTACATTTGAGTGACAGTGCGAAAATAGTGTTCTCAATCTTGCATTCTCTTGTTGTGAGATCCTCTTCGGTGGGAAGAGTGAAGTCCAATCTCTAGTGTGTAGAGAGTTGGCATTTGTACAAGAGAGCTTCGGATAGAAGCTAATTTACTGAATTTTGAAATCGTTGGAAAGAGGCCCCAAGGTGGTGGACGTAAGGGGTTGCCTGAACCACCATAAAGTTAATGTGTTTTCTGCTATTACTTTCTGCGCTACATTCCTATCATAAAACCTGTATTTTACTATTTTAAACTCACTGCACAGTTCCAGTCTGGAACCAGACTCACTGCACTGCTTCTTCCACGGTTTTGTGATTCTTCCACACTATCCTTCCACACATGTTTTTGCACTATTATAGAAAAATATGGATATTTATTCATAAACCCTATTCACCCCCTCTAGGGTTTCACAGTTACATGTAAAATCATACTGTAAGAGAAGAAATACACAAAATATTATATAGTTCCTTAAGAAATTGAGGTAGAAAAAGACGATGGGTCAAAGGAGATAACTCTGGCACTTCTAATTAAAAGTGTCGAAAGTTGAAACAGGAACAACAACAACAAATCCTTTATCCAGAATTCTTCGAACAACATTATTATTATTTCTTCCCATCCATTCAGATCTACTAAAGGGTGAGTTTCTGTCCTAAATTAGCACCCAACAAACGTTTTTTTACTGCCACAATTCATGTTTCTTTTGGTCAACCCCTAGTCTAGCTGATCCTTAATCTAAACCTATCCCAAGTTGTACAGTTGCCATATTGTTGTTATGATACTTAGCAGCTTAGCTAGTATATTACTACTACTTCTCTATGAAGACTAGAATTCACATATGCAGAAATTTTTATGATTTTCACTTGCGCTAATTAATTTTTAATATGGACAAAATTGCAGAAGAATTAAATTTTAGTATTGTATTTGTTAAGTCATTAATATTTGGGTTATTGGGTTATTGGGTGATTACCCATCTTTACCCATATACCCTCCTTGTTCTCTATATATATCTTGTAACTCTCTTTCATCATAATATACAATCTTATTCTAGGGTTTCTTTTTCTCTTACATGGTATCAGAGCTAGTACGGGATTTCAGATATGTCTACACTTATCGCCCAAAGGTTCCTGCATTTGAACCTGTTCCAGCTATTCCTTCTCCGGTAGACGGTCTTACCCCTACAACATTAGCTTCTCCCTCTAATCTTGATGTTCCTATTGCCCTTCAAAAAAGTAAATGGTCTTGCACTGATCACCCTATTTCTAATTTCGCCTCTTATGATAATCTAAATCCTACTTTTTATCAGTTTGCTCTCTCTTTGTCTTCTGAGTCTATAGCCAGGTTTTATACAGAGGCTTTATAGGTTCCTGCCTGGAAACAGGCTATCGATGAAGAGATGGAAGTTCTTATTTCTAGAGGAACTTGGGAGTTGATTTCAGCACCAACAGATACAGTGATTATTGGTTGTCACTGAGTATTTACTCTAAAGTACCGCCCAGATGGTTCTGTGAATAGATATAAGGCTAGGCTCGTGGCCAAAGGGTATACCCAGACATATGGCATCGACTATTTTGAGACGCTCTTGCCAGTTGCTAGGATGAACTCTATCAAGATTCTGTTCTCTATTGCTGTTAACTTGCCATTGTCATTGTTCCAGTCGGATGTCAAGAATGCTTTCTTATATGGGGATCTTCAGGAGGAAGTATATATGGAGCACCTTCAGGTTATTTTGCTCAGGGGGAGACTAGAGTTTGTCGTCTAAAGAAGGTTATATATGACTCAAGCAGAGTCCAAGAGCGTGGTTTGAGAAATTCAGCCTTACCATCTCTGGTATTGGCTTTTGTCGATGTCATTCAAATCATTCTGTTTTCGTTCGGCGCACAAGGTCTGGCATTGTAGTTCTAACCGTCTATGTTGATGACATTCTACTGACTGGGAATGACTAGGTTGTGATAGTGGAGATTAAGATGTATCTCAAGCGTCATTTTGTGACCAAGGACATGAAATGTCCAAAATACTTTCAGGAAATAGAAATTGCACATCAAAAATACAGTGTATTTCTTTCTCAGCGAAAGTATGCTAAGGACCTTCTGGAGAAACATGTTTTTTGGGATGCAAGCCCGCTAATACACCAATGAAAGCCAATGTGGATTTATGATTTAATAACAGTCATACATACACTTGATGATCCAGGAAGAAATAAGAGATTGATTGGGAAACTAATTTATCTTATGGTGACTAGGTCAGATATAACCTTTACTGTAAGAGTTCTAAGTAGATTCATGCATCAGCCCAAAAAAGCCCATTGGTTAGCCGCGATGAGGATTCTAGCTTACATCAAGAATTGTCCAGAAAAGGGTTGGTGTATAGGAAACATGGACATGTACGCATTTTTGGATACTCTGATTTAGGTATGCTGGTGATCGAGGGGATAGGAAGTCTACTACTGGCTATTGCACTTTTGTTGGAGGAAATCTGGTGACCTGGAGAGCAAGAAACAAGATGTGTCTCACTCAAGTGTCAGCTGAAGCTGAGTATAGATCTATGCCTCATATGGCATGCGAGATGGGTGTGGTTACAAAATTTACTGATGGAGCTTGGTTTCAGACAGCCTGGACCCATGCCTATGCATTGTGATAATCAGTTTGCCATCTATATTGCCCAGAACCCAGTATTTCATGAAAGGACCAAACAAATTGAGGTCGATTGTCACTTTATCAGAGATGCTTGGACCAAGAAAGTGGTTATGTTCCGGTACACACCATAATCGAAGCAGTTAGCTGATTTCAGTTCACACCATCCTCGAAGCAGTTAGCTGATTTACTTACTAAAGCCGCCTCACCTCAAGTGTTTTCCATCTTTGTAACAAGCTGGGCATGTTGGATGTCTATGCTCCAACTTGAGGGGGAGTGTTAAGTCATTAACATTTGGATTATTGGGTTATTGGGTGATTACCCATCTTTACCCATATACCCTCCTCTCTCTCTCTCTCTCTCTCTCTCTCTCTCTCTCTCTCTCTCTCTATATATATATATATATATATTATATATATATATATATATATCTTGTAACTCTTTTTCATCATAATATGCAATCTTATTCTAGGATTTCTATTTCTCTACAGTATTAATAATGTATTGACGCTACCTTAATTATAAGAATAATGTTGAACCTTATAAAAATGAATATTTGGAAATAATAACAGAAACAATGTGGCATAAAGAACAATCAATCCTGTCATATACATGTTAGGCCAAGTGATTTGACCCGCACTATAACTGATTATCAATTTTATGTTAATATATGAACTTGGATGGTCATCAAAACTACTAAGCACAATCCGATTTATTCATAAAGTCCAAGACATAAAAAAGTTACAGTAAAGCTTTGGCATGACCAGATGTGTAATTGAAAATAATGCAGTCGGTACTTGGACTGCTAGAACATTGAAGATAGGATTTTATCTATTTTCAAGGAGCAACTATGAATGTCAGAATATAAGTGCTCATTGCTTAAGTTCTTTTCAAATCCAGCATTCGTCAGCACAAGTCAATTTTTGTTTTGAAGATGGGTTTTTTTAAAAAGATTTTAAGATTCCTCAAGAGTTGAACTCCCCAAAAAATAATGGCCATAAAGGTGAGTTCTAGAATAAAACGTACAGTGCTTTCACTCCAAAAAAGTAACATGGAATCTCAGTTGAAAGATCAAGGGCTTGATGGATCATGTTAAAGTACAGGGATTCAACAACAGCAACAGAAAAAAAAAAAGAACCTCATCATCTAGAACACAGCATAATGGGATGAAAACAAATTTCTGATCTTGCAATAGTAAAATTTTGCCCTTTACCTAATTCACCATAACAAAAAACACTTACAGTGAAACATCAGATCTATAAAGCAATATGAAGACAAGCATCAGATTATAATCCCAATATCAAGAAAAGCATCAAACTAACAGTCAAACATCAGATCTATAAAGCAATATGAAGACAACATCAAAATATAAATCCCAAGAGTATTAACCTTCTATTAGATCTATCAAAAAGCATCTAAAAAGCAACGTGTAGATTAGAGGAAGATTATCTACACGGCAACTCCACAAGATCAAGCCTACAAGTAGAAATTACTTTAGATACAACTTACATGTAATTGGTTTCTAAAAAAATTCAAAAAATTGACCAAGAACAAGAGAAATCCAGAAGCCAGAAGCAATGAAAAAGGCAAAGTTGAAATTTTTACCACACCCCGCTGCTATAAATTACCCTATACGTCACAATCCATTGAAGGAACAAGATTGCAGCGAAGGACATGTCACAAACAACAGAAACCAACAGGCCAAATCTAATCATTGGATCAAACCAAACAACAGAAGGAGAGAGGAGAAAGAAAGAGAGAAAGAACCCAGACCTTGAGATTTTTCTCCCGCGAGGAACGGTGGGTAATCAGAATTTTCTTCTTGTTTTGTTTACTTGTCCGCTGGAGAAGACACAGAGAGAGAGAGGGAGAGGGAGAGATCTCTCACCCCCCCGTATTATATATTTATATATATCTTTCAAAGAAATAACTTTTTTTTAATCATGGAAACCATAATAAGGGAAGTCTCTCTGTCTATATGTTTTTGGGCGAGTCAAAATTGCGAGGGCTAAGGGGTTGCTTGAAAAGTTGTAAAAATTTGTAATAGTAAATGATTTAAAGCTCAATTATATCTTATTTCATAGAAAGACTTATCCAACTCAACTACTACTTACTACTTACTTGTAACTTAATTATCACTCACTTACAGCCCACTTATAGTTAATTTTGTAGTCAGATAAATTTGTATTATTTTTTATGTTAATATTATTTTTTTAATATTTAACATTTTTAGTATTTATTTATAATATTAAAATTTTTAAATCACTAAATAGTTAATTTTGTGATCAATTTTTTTACTTACGACTTACACATTACGATAACCAAACACCGTAAAATACAAAATATTTTTTCACTTACAATTTCATATTACCAACCAAATACCGTAAAACTAACATATATGTAACTCATTTATAATTATAAAAGATTTTATCAATTACAACTTATGAATTACGGTCAATTACGACAATCCCCCAGCTGGTTTCCAAATTTTAATTAAGAACATAAAATACATTGCAGCCAGCAACTTCAACCTGCAGTTGGGGGTTGGTGAGCGAGAGGCTGAGAGCCGCGAGCGGTGCGGTCACCGGTCGTGAGCCCAACTTGAATTTTGGCCTCCGCGGTTGGTGGTTCTCAAAGAAAGTAGTTAGGAGTTTGGGGGACCCACAAATTGGTGTTGAATTCATGAACGTTTGAACGACGTCGGCCTGGTCATGGTCCCAGCCTGCTCAAAAAAGCAAAGGGAATTTTACATATATAGCCTCCAGTATTTAGCTATTTACTTATTTATTCATCCAAAAGTACTAACTGCTTATACAGAACTTTAAATAAGTACTAACTGCTTATATAGAACTTTAAATACACAGTAAATATGCATATGTGACCACCGAATGTACAAGTCTTTCCCTGGAAATCTAACAAAGCTCAGCAGTCACTGTAAAATTAATTAAGTTATCAAGCATATTTATTAAACAGAATCTAAAATTAAAGTTAGAATTATCAACAAGATGTGTATGGATGCCAACTTCGGTTTTAATTTTTTTTTTTTTAAGGGCATGCATACAAATTTATATTTTTAGGCATAAATAAATAATTTCTAAAGGATGTATATGTAAAAGCCAAAGAAAAATATTACTAGCAGGCAAGAATTTTTCTTTCTTTCTTTTGGGAAGAATAATTGAAAAATAATTGAAAATGAAAATTTGGAGAGGATTTTTGGGTTCCGTACGACATGGTTTGATCTTTACTTCTTAACAGCCCTCGTGTAGCATGCGGGCTATAAAATATCATGGAGCAGACTGCATAAATTTTCGTGCTTGTTTTTTTGGGATAAAACAACATTTCTCTCAAACTTTTGCTCAGATTTGTTCCTCATGTTTAATTGATTTTTTTTTATCCCTTTTGAGGAATATTCTTTATTATATATATATTTTTTACATTTTCGGAGAATGAAGTGCAAAAAATTGTACCATAAAGATCACACATTGGTGTGAAAACGACTTACTGCCATCGATAACAAGTCGAGTTTACAAATAGTAGGTCCAAAAATCATTAAAAGGGTTGGGAAAAAAAAAGAATAAAATCGAGACTCTAAGAAGAGACGAGATAAAAACTTGATGGTAGAGTTTTTTAGCTCATCAGAAGAAATATTGCAGAGATCAGAGTTCCAAAGAGCGAGAACGTGATCATTTGCAGGCCAGAACAGAGGTCGGCCGGTCGACCGGTATGCACAACATGCACGGCATAAGCTCGGTCGACCGCCGGTCGACCGACTGGCATACATGAGCTTTCTGTTGGCAACAGTCGACCGACCGGTCGACCGAAGGAAGGACCAGTCGACCGAAGGCGAATCTGCTTCTCCTATTGGGACTCGGACTTCATTTCTGAAAAGGAGTCGAATCCAATTGTGGTTTCCTAACACCCTAGAACTCTCTGGCTATAAATAAAGGCGTATAGCCCTCATGAATTGTAAGCAAGGAAAAACTTATACTTGATCATTCAATCAATGAGATCTCTCTCCCCTTGTCCCGAAGACATTGACAAATTATCGAACCTCGTTAAATATTGTGTTTGCTTTCTCTCTTATTAATTGTTCTTGTCTTTTAGTACTTCTCTGGTGCATCTCTCTCTGTTGCTTAGGGTTCTTCAATTGGTTGTTGCAAGGTGCGCACAATAAGTGGTATCAGAGCATCCCCGGTTCGACGTGAGATTGTGTGTCGATTTCAAGCGCATTGGTGGTTATTTGGTAGAGATCGTGTGTCAATTTCGGAGCAGCATTGGGACTAGTTTGTGGGATCGTGTGTCGATCTCAGAACAGCGTTTGGATTGCCCAAGGAATCAAATTTGGTGAGAAACTCTCCTAAAATTTCACTTTGAGGTAAAGATCATATCTTTATCTAGTTTTGATCTAACTTCATTGTTTTCCGCATTCTTTTTTTGAGGAATCTATTTAGAAGATGGCTGGAGATAGTACATCTATGGTGAAAATTATGAATCCACATCCATTGAAGATTGATGTGGTGAAGTTTGACGACAAGAACAATTTTTGGATGTGGAGATGTGAGGTGATGGATGCATTGACAGCATCAAACCTCAAAGACAATCTACGATTAGAGAAAAAGCGCGAAGCTACTTCTGAAAAGGATTGGGACAAGATGAATCAAACGGCGTATGGTCTGATTAGGTCTTATTTGACATGAGACATCAAGTATCATGTGTTATATGAAACATCTGCAAGACAGTTGTGGGAGATCCTGGAGAAGAAATATCTGACTAAAAGCATCGAGTCGCGTCTGCAATTGAAGAGAAGGCTTTATCGCTTCCAGATGAGAGGACTCTCCATTGATGAACACATGAATAACTACACCAAGTTTCTTACAGACTTAGTCAACATGGATGTCAAGATCGAAGAAGAAGATAAGACGGTGATTTATTGAATTCTCTTCCTGAAGAAGAGTATGGGACCTTCACTCTAACTTTGATCAATGGAAGACAAACGCTTAACTACAGTGAGGTGTCGGCTGCTCTTGTAAATTATGAAGTAAGGAAGCAGGACAAACTGTCTCCTTTTGAGAGTACATCAACAGAGGCGTTGGCGATAAGTGACAGGAGTTCCAATCGAAAGGCAAAGGTGATCGTGGGAGATCAAAGTCCAGGCCAGATTTCAAAGATCTGACGAAGAACTAATGCGTCTTCTGCAAAGAGTAAAGGCACCGGAAGATTGATTGTCCAAAGACCAAAGGTAAGAAGGAGTCGAAGACCGAGGCAAATCTCACGTAGGTGGGCAGTATTCAAGCTAGTACTTCACAGGAAGGTGGATCGACTCAGACTCATCGGTATTCTCCTTTTTCGTTACTACTCCTATTGTTGATTACTCAAAAGACTCTGAGTGAATTCTAGGTACTGGAGCTACCTATCATGCATGCGCAAATAGGGATTGATTTTTTAGCTTTGAGAAGATAGATGGATGTTCTGTTATCATGGGTGATGATCGCCCATGTAACATGAAAGAAATAGGCACATTCCAGATCAAATGTTTGATGGGATGGTGCGGGATTGAAAAAGGTGAGGTATGTACCTCAACTTAAAAGGAATCTTAACTCAGTTGGTACTTTGAAAATAATGGATCTTGAGGTATCTATAAGAGATAGTGCTCTCAAGATGACTAAAGGCTCAATAGTGGTTTTGAAGGGCGTCCGACGAAATAATCTCTACTACTTGAAGGGTAGTATAGTTACAGGGCAAGTGGCGACTTTTATGGATTCAAATGATGATTCAACCAGGTTGTGGCATATGAGACTCTGACATATAAGAGAAAAGTCTTCGCAAGCTCTTGCAAAATAAGGTTTGTTGAAAGGTGTCAGAACCTACAAATTAAAACTTTGTGAACATTGCGTCATCAGAAAGAAGACCAAGGTGAAATTTGGCACAACGACTCACTACACTGAGGAGATTCTAGATTATTTTCACACCGATGTTTGAGACCTACCAAGACGGCATCTATTGGAGGTAACCACTAGTTTGTGACTTTTATAAATAATTATTCTAGGTGATGTTAGGTATATACCATGAAACACAAAGGGAAATCCTAGAATTATTTGTGAAGTGGAAGAAGAATATGGAGAAAAGCACGGAAAGGAAGATCAAGGTGCTCCGATAAGATAACGGAGGTGAGTATAAAAGTAATCCTTTCCTAAAGCTATGTAACGCCCTGATCCCGAGGGTACGGAGACGCTACGACGATGTATATACGCAGAGCGGAAATGCCCTCACGTATATACGCCAAACCTCAGTATGGAGAATATATATAAGATACACAATAAGTCCAGCATAAATAAGTAAAAGAATACATGCAAAAGGGGTCAGTGATCATAACAGATTTGAAAGCAGAGATAAATAAGATAACAAAAACAAATCAAAAAAATACCTATGAATTGGAAAGCGTGACGGTCTCAAAATAGTCTCAGAAAATATCTGGTACAGCGATATCTCGGATCTTCAACCTGGGCATGCAAACCCAGGGTCGTCATAAAGTGACCTAGTCAGTGGTAAAATGAAGGAAGCAGTAAACTTTGTACGCCATATTCGTTACTAATATTGTGATGTGTACTTCAAAGATCAGGGGGTTACAAGCTATGTCGTGATGAGGGCATAGTAAGACACTTCACAGTAAAGGAAACACCGCAACAAAACGGGATAGCCGAAAGGAAGAACATGACTTTACTAGAGAAGGTCTGATGTATGTTATCTAATGTCGGATTATCAAAGAATTTTTGGGTTAAGACTTTGGCATATGCTCGCTATCTCGTTAACAGGTTGCCTTCGTCTACGACAGGAGGTAAAACTTCTCTGAAAGTTCGGTCACAGAAAGCTGCTCAGGGTTATATTCGCTAAGGTATTTGGGTGTCCAGCCTACTATCTGTTAAGGAAGACAAGTTAGACCCAAGAGCGAAGAAAGGTGTGTTCGTAGGATTTAAGAGAGGAGTAAATGGCTACAAGATTTGACATCCTAAGGACAAGAAGTTTATCCTCAATAGAGATGTCACATTTGATGAGGCTTTTGATGCTAAAGCCTACAATCTCCCAGCAGTTGGGATTGAGAAGACCAAAGAGGTATCGCAGCAGGTGGAGAGTGACGCTACTTTACCATCTCTAGAAAGATCAGTATCATTGGAGATCATACCAACGGTGACACAAGGTAGTGATCACGTAGCCGATCAGGATACTGATGAAGATAAGGATCAAGGACAGGCAAGCGCGGAGCCAACCCAAATTCCAGGTTGGGCACTCAATGGTGGGCACTCAATGAGGTTAGAACTACTGTGCCCAATTCAAAACCAAAGATTCAGGTTGGGCACTTGCCCAACCTGGGCTCAATGTGGCTCCGCACTGAGGACAGGTTATGGGTGATGTTCATGAATCCATTGCAGTTGGAAGAATAAAAAAAAATCCACGTAAGCCTAATTGGCTCACTACATGGATGATTGTGGCCTATGGTCTCCCAGTCGTTGAAAAGGCGATCTTGTCTACATATAGGGAAGTTGAAATCAGTTCAGAATCCAAAATGTGAAAGGATGCTATGGCGGAAGAGATGAGCTCTCTATACAAGAACGACACTTGAGAACTGAAGAGTTGCCCAAGAGAAAGAAGGCAATTGGCTGTTAGTGGGTATATGCGAAGAAACAGGGATCTCTCAAAGGTGATACTGTACGCTATAAATCCATATTAGTAACTAAATGTTACGTACAATGAGAAGGCATTGACTATAACGAGGTATTCTCACCTATTTTAAAGCACTCGTCGATTCGGATTTTGCTGGCGCTGGTAGCACAGTATGAGTTGAATCTTGACCAGCTCGATGTGAAGATCACATTTCTTGATGGCGATCTTGATAAGGAGATCTATATGTCTCAGCCGATGGGGTTCAAAAGCAAGAAAGGAGAATATGGTATGCAAACTGAAGAAATCGTTGTATGAATTAAAGCAGTCTCGTAGGCAGTGGTACAAGCGTTTTGACAGCTACCTAAGAGACGATATGCTCATCGCTTTTAAAAGCAGATCTGCAATAGATAAATTAAAAAAAGACTTGTCTTCTGAGTTCGAAATGAAGGATCTTAGTGAAGTGAAGAAGGTGCTAGGCATGAAAATTGAGCGAGACCGATGGAGTGGTAAAGTAAGCTTGACACAAAAGGGGTATTTGCAGAAGGTTTTTCAGAGGTTTAAAATGAACGGTGATACGAAATCTGTAAGTACACCATTAGCTCCTCATTTTACGTTAAAAACCACTATGTCTCCTACTACTGTTGAAAAACATGAATACATAACTCGAGTGCAGTATGCTAGCCCAGTTGGTAGTTTAATGTATGCGATAGTGTGTACAAGGCCTGATTTGTCACAAGCTGTCTCGATGATTAGCAGATACATGCATGATCCTGACAGAGGTCACTGGGAGGCAGTAAAGTCGGTTCTACGGTACATAAAAATACCATAGATGTTTGTTTAGTATTTGAGAAGGATTCTACAGGTAAGCAGAAGTATGTCGGATATGTTGATTCTGATTATGCAGGAGATCTCGACAAACACCGGTCTACAACGGGATATGTGTTCACATTATCTCAAGCACCGGTGAGTTGACGCTCTATTTTACAGCCTACCATTGCATTATCTACTACAGAGGCCGAGTACATGGCTATGACGGAGGCTTTAAAAGAAGCAATATGGCTTCAAGGGTTGCTCGATGACTTAGAGATTGATCAGGATATGTTGAAGATCAATTGTGATAGCATGATCGCTATCTATTTGGCGAAGAACCAGGTATCATGCAAGGATGAAACATATTGACGTCAGGTTCTACTTTGTTCGGGAGGTTCATGATGAAGGTGACATTGAGTTATAAAAGGTTCACACAAAGGAGAATCCCGCTAATATGCTTACCAAGGTGATTTCAGAAGTAAAATTTACACATTGTAAAGAGTTGCTCCATATCCTTCCAGTTGCTTGAGCTCGGTGGAGCTTGTTTGCATAAACTACGGATGGCTTGATCCCTTGGGCAAGATACGTAAGCAGCCACAAAGATGCAACCCTGGTTGAGTCGACATGTACTGTGTTGAATTCAGCTCAGATTTGTGAAATCTTCACCGAGGTGGAATTGTAAGAAGAGATGAGATAAAAACTTGATGGTAGAGTTTTTAAAGAAATAGTCAGAGATTGGAGTTCAAAGGAGTGAGAGCGCAGTCCACTTGCAGGCCAAGTCGGCTGATCGCCTGGTCGACCGGCATGCACAACGTGCACAACGCCAGATCGGTCGACCGGACCAGTCGACCGACTAGCATACATGAGGTTTCTATTAGCAACAGTCGACCGGCCGGCCGACCGAAGGAAGAGGTCGGTCGACCAAACTGGTCGACTGACAGGCGAATCTGCTTCTCCTATTGGGATTCAGACTTCGTTTCTGAAAAGGAGTCGAATCTAATTGTGGTTTTCTAAAACCCTAGGACTCTTTGGCTATAAATAAAGGGGTAGAGCCCTTATGAATTGTAAGCAAAGAAAAACTTGTACTTTATCATTCAATCAATAAAATCCCTCTCTCCCTTGCCTCGAGAACGTAAGCAAATTGTCGAACCTCATTAAATATTATGTTTGCTTTCTCTCTCTTTTTAATTATTCTTATTTTTTGGGTACTTCTCTGATGCATCTCTCTCGTTACTTGGGGTTCCTCAATCGGTTGTTGCAAGGCGTTCGTAACAATGTAGTGAAAGTACACCTAGAGGGGGGTGAATAGGTGTATGGCTAATCTAATGATCAATAATGCGGAATTAAAAACTTAATTGCAACACACTTAGTGTAACCAAAGAGTGTAGCCGAATTCCCGGTGAAGGGCTCTGGACTAACTCCTCTTGATTCCTCAGAATAAGAGTTGAGGTGCTATATGAAGCTCTCTTGGTTAAACACAAGTGAGGCACACAAACAAACCAAGCATGTATGATATGACAATATGAATCAATGCACAACTGTAAGAGAGAGAGAGTGAATCAAACGCAAACACCAAGATATGTTTCGAGGTTCGAGCACACAGCTCTTCGTCCCCGCCTTCACACAAAAGGATTTCCACTAACTTGTCTACACAGGACTTCCCACACAGGGAACCTCCACTGAGGATTTGGGGCAATTACAATTGGGAGTACACAACTCCTCTCCCCAACAAATACAACCTCTACACTTAAAGGTAAGGCACAAAACAAATCACCTCTACACTTAGAGGGATAGGCACTTAGCCACACAAACACAATCACCTCACACTTGAGGGATTCCAACACAATCTCCACCTCTCACTAGAGGGAGCCAAATACCACTTTCACTATCACCTCACACTTGAGGGATAACAACTCAATCACCTCTCACTAGAGGGATACCACAATCAATGGAAGGTTTACAACTTGGTGATCTCAAAGACCATAAACAACTTCTTTTCTCACAAAATAAAAGATCCTAATAGATAGGATAGATAGATAAGCACAAGTATGAGAAATCAAGGTGTTTAGAAATCAAATAACATAGAAAAATACTTGGGAAATCAATTAGAATTTGATAGAAATGAAGAACAAAACAAATATCCCAAATCTCTATTTTTCTTTGATTTTTCCAATCCTTGAAAAATAAATAAAGATCAAATCTTTTGGCTTAAAAACTCTTTTGAAAACTAGTGTTAAAACACTTGTAAATGGGAGAAATTTTGCTCTTTAAAATCATGTAGAAAACCAACTTCAAATGGGGTATTTATAGCCCCTATTGAAATCTGCCCGTCGGCAGCTGAAAAGGGCATTTTTGCCCTTCTGGTCGACCGGCCGGTCGACCAGCCAACGGTCAAAAATTTGATCGTTGAGCCCTCCGGTCGACCGCCCGGTCGACCGTGCCAGATCCAGAGAGCAACTGCTCTCTGGCTGATCGACCGCCTGGTTGACCTGGACAAAGTGAACGGTCGACCGCCCAGTCGACCGGCCACACCCGAGAGTGGGCTGACTTCAGTTGGTCGACCGCTCGGTCGACCGGCCAAATCACTTAGCCTTTGTGCACGTCTTGTGCACATCGGTCGACCGACCACTGGTCCGGTCGGCCATCCCCGTCGACCGCCAGAGCCTGGCAGGGCAAATTCAGGATTTAAAAACTTGGGTTTTTATCTTTTAAAAAATCCTATAAAAACACATAAATTTCACAAAAATTAGTTCAGTATAATACTTGAAATACAAATATGTGTGATAAAAATTTAACACATATTTCAAACTTTTTGAACCATTTTTGTGACTTGAAAAATTTGCCTTAAACCAAATTCTGTATTTTCCAAAACTAGAACTTTTGAAATGGAAATACGATTTTTCCAAAACACATGTAAATACAAAAACATGATATTTAAACAACTTTGAAGTATATTGTATATGGATAGAATCCAATATACATGAAAGGTATTATATCTAAGTTTTTGACATTAAATCCAAAACTAAGTTTTGGCTAAATACAAAATTCCAAACACATGAATAGTGTATCAAAATAAGTTTTTCTAAGTATGTGAAGCATAGATGTATATAGATCAAATCTAATATACATTAAACTATGTAAACTTGTTTTAATTCAATTCTATTCATGAAAACCAAGATCGGTTAAACCGAAAACCAAAACCAATAAATATGAAACGTGTGTGTGTTGTGAACTTGAGCATACCATACTATCTAATCTTTACAATGGATCTAAACTAAATCTTAAACTAAACAAACTAAAGCCTTCTTGTAGAACGCCGTCTCCAAGTTGACTCGATCCAAACGCGATTCCCCGAGCTTGACTCCAACCGAGCGCTATATATGAACTTGACGCTCGAGCTCTTGAATCACCATGTGAAAGCTCCAAAACACCTTTGTTGAAGCTAATCACCTACTAATATCTTGGTTAAATATCTGAAACTAAATATCACAAGATTATTAGTAAACTATAACTACATGAGTTAATCATCATCAAAACTAGAGTGGATGGCCTCTGGGCCAACAATCTCCCCCTTTTTGATGATGACAAAACTCATGGAGTTATATATGCATGGATTAAAGTTAAGCTTTAAAGAAGCTCCCCCTTAACTCATGCATAGCAATAAACAATAAGATATGCAATGAATGCTAAACATGAATATGCATAAACATGCATAAAACAATAAAATAATCATACTCTTGATACCAAATTTTTAAAATAAATTACTTCTCCCTCTTTTTAAAATAAACATGTTCTTAAATACCAATTGAAAATATAAACTTAAAATAAACATGTTCTTTAAATAGTTGCTCTTGATACCAATAAAAATTTCAATTGAAAGATAATCAATGAAAGCTCTTGAAACCAATTGAAAGATAATCAATAAAATCTCTTGATACTAACAATAAAAAATTTTAATAAAAGTTCTTGATACTACTAACAAAACAAAACAACAAAACATGTTCTTGATATTAATATTCATGCTCTTGATACCAATATCAACAAACATAAAACAAAACTCTCTTGATACCAATATGAAACAAACTTTGATATAAACTTATAAATAAACATGCATATACACTCAAATACTTCTCCCCTTTGTTGTCAATCATCAACAAAGGGGTTAAAGAAAACAATAAAACAATGTTCTCCCCCTTTTTGTCCGAAACAAAAATCAACAAGGGGTGAAATCAAAACATTATGATACCAATTGAAAATATATCAATTTAGTGCATCATGATACCAATTGAAAATAAATAAAATATTTTGAAGAAACCAACAAAAATTTTGATATCAATTGAAAGATATAAACATATAGGTAATCTTGATACCAATTGTAAAAATTAGTACCACTTGAAAATATTTTACACTTTTGATACCAATTTGAAAAACATACACTAATCTTTTTGGTTAACCACTAAACTCATTTAACAATAGAGATACTAAATAGAGAATAATATCAATTTAATGTGTTTGATACCAATATTGAAAATGAAACATATACCAATTGAAAATAATGAAAACATATACTAATTGAAAAATGATTTTTCATTAGGAGCGTTGATACCAAATAAAAAAAATCAATATCATTTTTCAATCATTTTTCAACATAAAGTGTGGGAGTAAGATACCAAATGTAAACAAAACCAATTGAAAAGTGAAATATAAATTTTCTCTCCCTTTATGAAATACCAAATACAATGATGCATAAGCTTGTATAAGATACCAATTGAAAATAATCAATTGAAATATAATAGTCATTTAAGGAATCAAGCTTAGCATAACAAAAATTTGTGCTCAAAGATATAGAGATATAGTAAGTACAAATAAAAAACATATATACGTAGGAAAAATTAAATATCAATCGAAATTGATACTATTTGAAGTTTAAGCATACATAAAAAATATGAGTATACAAAATGAATGTCAATAGTGATACCAATTGAAAAGATATAATGATATCAATTGAAAACAAAATAAGATCAAGTGTATAACTCATACTTCCTACCACCCATTTCATGCACATATTTTAAATAGATTTTCAATAATGAGCATACAAGGCATGGTCGTCCAACCAGCCGCCCATGGAAGGGTAGGGTTTTCAAAAATAAGTTTGAAAATAATATAACACGTTTGAAAACTCTACCATATGAAGAATACGAACTAGTTATATGAAAAATTTGAAAACTAGTATGAAATCCTTCAAGTAAGGAATAAAGAAAAATTATATTTCATGAAAAATATGCAAGTCACACGATCATCAACACTCAAAATCTATAAGGCACATATCATACTCATGAAAATAAAGTCATGAGAAAACATTAAGTAAAGTAAGTGTATAAGAGTTATGTGAAACACATCATGATGAAAATAGGCAATCAAGCTCATAATGAAATTCCTTAAAACATAAAAAAACAAGAAAATCTAATTTTCATCAAAATAATTTAACCTTCAAGGCATATGTATGTTTTGTACAAATTAGAGTATACATACATATCCAAACATGAACGAGTCCACAAAAGTATATGCATGAAGGCAAGTGACTCAAGGATGTATATGTATAAGTAATAGTTTAGACAAAATAGACATATACATGAAATTTAAATATAAACATGAAAAACATGTACAAAATGGGAATACAAGTCAAAATGTATGAATCATCAAAACTAGACTATACTAGTACATCTAATGAGTGTAAATGAACATTCAAGTACAAACATATAATAATCTATTTGTGGCTCACTAGTTGTACAAGTATATATCCAAGTTTTAATGAAAACTAACATCTAAACATGAAGCATAGAAATCAAAATAGAACTCATATGATCATTATGTAAATGCACATGCATTAGATTTAGGACATACACATTAGTTAAACTAAAGTGAGAACACAAAATATGGGTCCATATAAACATGGGTGTCTCAAATACTAATCATGCATATCACTAATCTAATTGTCATGGCATTTAATATAATAATCAAGAAATATCAAAACATGCTAAAAATGAATAATATGAAAGCATATAAACATAATGAGGAGTAAGAGATCGTTACCAAAACTGATAGGGCACATCTCCATATCTCCAAACTAAGGTGGTCCTCCCACCAAACTCCCCTTGAAAGTGATGCATCCAAATAGTCCTCTTTAAGCTCGGAACGTATCCACCTCAAGGCACCATCACTCTCACGTCATGTGAGAGCCCACACCTACATCAAATAAAATAAGAGTGGTCTTTGGTACCCAAACTCTTTTGGGTCCATAGGGGTTAGCTCCTTTCCTAACCTAAACAAATTTATTTGCTAAATTAGAAGCATGTATCCTATCATAACAAAATTTAGCAAGGTGGCCCTTACGTCCACAATGTGTACATGTGTACACATGAGCATACATTGTGTGATTGTGTGAACGTGGGAAGCATGTGTATGCCTTGATTTGTGTGCATGCATAGGAGGAATTTGTTTCTTTCGAAACATAGGTTCCAACCATGAGTGGTTCATAGCACAATGGCTCAAAGTGGAGCCCAAACAATCAACACTCTTCTTAAGCATAGATATATCATTTTCAATCATGAAAGAAGAGGTGCATGCAATAGGTAAGCTAGATGGTGAAGCTACACTAGCATGGCAAACATGAGAATCAATATCATTTTTCAAAGAAATGTTCTTCTTAGAAACCAAATCCAATTCCTTTGAAATAGAAACAATTTTCATTTTTAAAGATTCATTTTCTTTACAACAAAATCAACTTTTGAAGATAAAGCCTCATTTTTCTTCAAAACATTTTCACAATCATTTTTGGTTTTCAAAATTTTGTTTTCATTAAGGGCAAGTTCAAGTTAGGATTTAAGTGAGTCACGTTCACTTGAAATCTCATCCCTCTCTTGCAAAGCCACATCAAGTCTAGAAGATAAATTTTTATTTTCTTCTTTTAATCCAAAGCTATCCTTCTTCAAAAGTTTATATTTTGAAATCAATTTTCACAATTTTAGCTAGTTCATTATTTAAGGTATGTGCATCCATACACTCATTACAATAAGAACTAGTACTATCATCTAGTTGAGTATCCGAATGTACCTTAATGGAGTCATTCTCTTGGACCATGAAGTAATGTTGGTCGGACTCGTCTCGACTAGATTTTCTCTTCTTATTGATAAGCGTTTGTAGCTCGAGAGATGTCAAAATGTTCTACACTGCAAAAGCGGAATCATAATGAGAAAACACATGTAAATATTCTTTACTTAGTGATGCTCTAAGTGCCTTTAGGGCTTGTGCATTAGCCTCTATATGCTTGTTATTACTAAGGTAAGATTTCTTGGTAATGGCAAGGTAAACTTTATAACCTAGGGCTTTTAAATGGCAACTCATAAGACCTTCCATATATCAAGTTTAAAGATATCAAACATGGGAGGGCTATCCATGAGTGCAAACTATATGTGTGCAAATACAATAGTAGATTAGCAAATCAAGATCACACTCCTAGGTGGTTAAACCTAATATCATGAGCGTAGGCTCTGATACCAATTGAAAGTAAACCTAGAGAGGGGGTGAATAGGTGTACGGCTAATCTAATGATCAATAATGCGGAATTAAAAACTTAATTGCAACACACTTAGTGTAACTAAAGAGTGTAGCCGAATTCCCGGTGAAGGGCTCTGAACTAACTCCTCTTGATTCCTCTGAATAAGAGTTGAGTTGCTATATGAAGCTTCTTGGTTAAACACAAGTAAGGCACACAAACAAACCAAGCATGTATGATATGACAATATGAATGAATGCACAAATGTAAGAGAGAGAGAGTGAATCAAACGCAAACACCAAGATATGTTTCGAGGTTCGAGAACACAGCTCGACGTCCCCGCCTTCACACAGAAGGATTTTCACTAACTTGTCCACACAGGACTTCCTACACAGGGAACCTCCACTGAGGATTTGGGGCAATTACAATTGGGAGTACACAACTCCTCTCCCCAACAAATACAACCTCTACACTTAAAGGCAAGGCACAAAACAAATCACCTCTACACTTAGAGGGATAGGCACTTAGCCACACAAACACAATCACCTCACACTTGAGGGATTCCAACACAATCTCCACCTCTCACTAGAGGGAGTCAAATACCACTTTCACTATCACCTCACACTTGAGGGATAACAACTCAATCACCTCTCACTAGAGGGATACCACAATCAATGGAAGGTTTACAACTTGGTGATCTCAAAGACCACAAACAACTTCTTTTCCCACAAAACAAAAGATCCTAATAAGATAGGATAGATAGATAAGCTCAAGTGTGAGAAATCAAGGTGTTTGGAAATCAAATAATAAAAAAAAATACTTGAGAAATCAATTAGAATTGATAGAAATGAAGAACAAAACAAATATCCCAAATCTCTATTTTTCTTTGATTTTTCCAACCCTTGAAAAACAAATAAAGATCAAATCTTTTGGCTTAAAAACTCTATTGAAAACTAGTGTTAAAACACTTGTAAATAGGAGAAATTTTGCTCTTTAAAATCATGTAAAAAATCAACTTCAAATGGGGTATTTATAGCCCCTATTGAAATCTGCCGGTTGGCAGCTGAAAAGGGCATTTTTGCCCTTTCGGTCGACCGGCCGGTCGACCGTTGGATGCCCTTCCGGTCAACCGGCCAACGGTCAAAAATTTGACCGTTGAGCCCTCCGATCGACCGCCCGGTCGACCGTGCCATATCCAGAGAGCAACTGCTCTCTGGCCGGTCGACCGCCTGCTCGACCGGGCCAAAGTGAACGGTCGACCGGCCACACCCGAGAGTGGGCTGACTTCAGTCGGTCGACCGCTCGGTCGACCGGCCAAATCACTTGGCCTTTGTGCACGTCTTGTGCACATCGGTCGACCAGTCCGGTCGACCGACCACTGGTCAGGTCGGCCGTCCCGGTCGACCGCCAGAGCCTGGCAGGGTAAATTCAGGATTTAAAAACTTGAGTTTTTATCTTTTAAAAAATTCTATAAAAACACATAAATTTCACAAAAATTAGTTCAGTATAATACTTTGAAATACAAATATGTGTGATAAAAATTTAACACATATTTCAAACTTTTTGAACCATTTTTGTGACTTTTAAAATTTGCCTTAAGCCAAATTCTGTATTTTCAAAAACTAGAACTTTTGAAATGGAAATCCGATTTTTCTAAAACACATGTAAATACAAAAACATGATATTTAAACAACTTTGAAGCATATTGTATATGAATAGAATCCAATATACATGAAAGGTATTATATCTAAGTTTTTGACATTAAATCCAAAACTAAGTTTTGTCTAAATACAAAATTCCAAACACATGAATAGTGTATCAAAATAAGTTTTTCTAAGTATGTGAAGCATAGATGTATATAGATCAAATCTAATATACATTAAATTATGTAAACTTGTTTTGATTTAATTCTATTCATGAAAACCAAGATCGGTTAAACCAAAAACCAAAAACCAATAAACATAAAACGTGTGTGTGCTGTGAACTTGAGCATACCACACTATCTAATCTTTACAATGGATCTAAACTAAATCTTAAATTAAACAAATCGAAGCCTTCTTGTAGAACGCCGTCTCCAAGTTGACTCGATCCAAACGCGATTCCCCGAGCTTGACTCCAACCGAGTGCTATATATGAACTTGACGCTCGAGCTCTTGAATCACCATGTGAAAGCTCCAAAATACTTTTGTTGAAGTTAATCACCTACTAATATCTTGGTTAAATATCTGAAACTAAATATCACAAGATTATTAGTAAACTATAACTATATGAGTTAATCATCATCAAAACTAGAGTGGAAGGCCTCTAGGCCAACATGTAGATGGGCTGATTATGATGCAAGATTTTCTTGGTCCTCTCTATCTTTGGAAATATTTGTTTGTTTGAGGAAAAGGGCGGAAAAAGTGCAAGTGGGAAAACTCTTTTCACTTTCGCGGTTTGTTTCAACAGTAAAAGAGCAAGTGAGATTTGCATCCCACTTTCACTTTTATCCAATCTCATTTCTTACTTTTACATTCTTATTTTTCCACTTACGGAGTGTTATAGTTATTTTTTAAATATTTGATATTAAGATATTAATATTTAACACTGTAATTAGTATTTTTAAATTAATTTAATTTTAAATATATTTATAAAATATTTAATATTTTTCTTCAATATATTAATAATTAATTTTTATTACTTTAAAGTTTTAAATATTAATAATTTTAAAATTTTAAATTTTATTATTATTTTAATAGTAAAAATAATAACATTGGTGTGAGGCCTTCAATATTTTAACAATTTTAATTTTATTTTTATTTTAATAGTTTATTTTTTATTATTAGTTTAATATTTTTATTACTATTTAATGTTTAATTAACAAATTTATTATATATATTTAATTTTTAATAGCAGATTTAATTTAATAATATTAGTATTATTTAAATCATCAAACATTTAATTTTGTGATCAATTTTTCCACTTACACTTTCACAATACTAACCAAATAACGTAAAACACAATATATTTTCTCATTGACACTTTCACATTACAACCGAACACCGTAAAACTTACTTGCACAAATTCCAATTTCCCATTTACACGTTACATTTTCCATCTTCATTTATCACTTGCATCATTTTCTTCCACTTGCAGCAAATCAAACAGACCATAGTAGAGTTCAGTTGGTCTCGATCTAATTTTGGTGGAACAAGGATGGCCCCCCCTTGATAGTTTTTAAAAATTTTATTATTTTCCTTTTTTTTCATTCGTTTTCTATAATTGATAAGTAAATTGCAACTTGTTTTACCAGGACAAAATATTTCTATTATATTGAATTTATTTTATAGCAACTTTCTTTAAGCCGTTCAGATTTGATTAATGTCAACTTTTTAATAAAATAAAATTTCTTTTATGTATTCAAAATTTTTTATTACAAGGTGAACTAAATTGAAACACAAATCAGTTTCATTCTAATGGAATTTCTTTACAAGTTGTGCTAAGACCTTATGCGCATTATATTAACAATATTCAAATCATGATTAGTAACAACTCAAATCAATATATAAGTTTAGAAAAACATGCACAATAAAAATATTATGTCAATAAATAATGAGAATAAATATATTTAATTAATTGACTCAATATGTTTTTACTTAAATATTAAATTCCCTCAAAAGTAAAAACTAATGAGTGTTTTTGAAAAGTAAACATAAAAGTACTTTATTAATGAAAATTTGTCCTTATCTTAAGGAGGAAAAAGGAAATAGGCCTAATACTCTCTCTAATCTTTTATTTTTTAATATTGTTTTCTCAAACTTTTTTTTCAGATTTTTTCCCCAATTGAGGAGTATCAGCCTTCCATATAGCGTGGTGCAATTATCGTGAGAGACTACAAGCATGAAAATGATTTTTCCAATTTTTTTCTTTTTTAGGAGAAAATATAGAGTGTTGCGTGATGCAAGCAGAATTTGAATCTCAGGCATCTTGGCCGTTGTGTGAAGAGTTATCAAGAGTAAGGATAAAGATAAGAATAAAAGCTAAAGAAAAAGAAAAAAAAAATTTGGGAATGATGAGTTGAAACTATGATATCAGAATTCAATCGGTATCTTTATTATCTCGTCTCTGTCTCTTGCAACATCAGAGTTCAATCATTTTCGCACTCAACTCCAGTATATATAAGATGATGATGGACCCATCAATAGCAGCTTCATTTTCCCTTGTTTTTTTGTTTTCCTTTTTCCTTTTTTTTTAACCTTTCTTCTTTTTCATTATTTTTATTGTTGCTAATTGGAGGGATGTGCACAAAATGCGCATTGTTGGCAATCAAATGTATCTTTTGAAGTAGGATAAGATATATCAATCATACTAAAACTGTTTTATTGCAAAAATAATATTAAGAAACCGATCCTTTTTAACTTTAAGGAAATTGTTTATAAGTCCTGCTAGTATCTAATGCATGTTATATGAGTAAGAATATAAAAATCGTAAGTAGGGTGGAACTAGGAATAAATTTTAGGGTAGGCTACAATCTTTTATAACATAATACTTGTGCAATATATGAATTTGTTAAAAGCATAAAAGGGACGAAAACAGGAATAAATTTGCCAAAAAAAATTAAAATAGAAGAGGTCTAAAGTAATATACGAAAAGGTGTAAGGCATAATACAAAAAAGTGAAACGGGTTGTAACCCGGCCCAGTCAACACTTGATTCCACCTCTGATCGTAAGTAGTAACAAGTCAAGTTAATACTAATAAATTTAAAAAGACATACACAAGAAAAGATATTATATTAATGAAAATTAAATACTAAAGTACTTGATTAATTGATTTATACTTTTGTGCAGAGATTAAATTCACTCTAAACTTTAAAAAATAATGAATGGTTCTGAAATAGGAGTAAAAGCAATAATCTTCTCTATAGTTTATGCAATTTTCTATTATAACTAATCTAGATGGAAATTACACTTCTTTTGTGTAGACTGAAATTACTTACATATCATGAAATCTCATACTTATTACAATTAAGGATATCCTAAGTAATGTAATTTACTTGAGACTGATTTCCTTTAAAGTTTAGACACTCATGAATAGTGCTCATATAATTTATAATTTAATGGCCCAATGTGTAAGAAATACAATTAAATTCAAAATTAGAATACTATTATAATTAGAATTTTCTCATATAGAAGCTTCTATATTAATGGAGTTTCCATATTATATAATTATATGCTTATATATTTTCGAAAAACTCCACAACATAAAAACTCAAACTAAGGTTAATGGAGTTTTCATCTTATATAATTATATGCTTTCTCGAAAAACTCTATGACATAGAAAACTCCCAAATAAGAAAATCCTAGTTATTATATTCTATGATTTTAAATCTAGCTGTATTCCTCAGGCATAAGAGAAAATGGGAGGTCCGTGATCGCAGAAGAAATTTTTCCTCTCGTATTGAAACCCCCAGAGTACTCAAACAAGGGTGCGTATAACATAAATGGGCAGTTTGTTTCGCGTAAAACTCCGTAATTCGTAAATGACTTACTACCCAGTTACAACTACGGCGTTTGTTTGGACCGTAATTCGTAAAACACTTACGTAACTCAACTAACACTCACTTGCAACCCAGTTACCACTCACTTACAGCCCAGTTACAGTTAATTTTGTGGTCATACAAATTTGTAATATTTTTTTATATTAATATTAAAATTTTTTAATATTTAACTTTTTTTAATATTTATTTGCAGTATTAAAACTTTTAAAATCACCAAATAGTTAATTTTGTGATCAACTTTTTCACTTATGACTTATACATTACGACAACCAAACACCGTAAAGTACAATACACTTTCTCACTTTACAATTTTATATTACCAACCAAACACCGTAAAATTTACGTACATGTAACTCATTTACAATTGTAAAACACTTTACCAATTACAACTACGAATTACGGCCAGTTACGACAACCAAACAGTCCCAAAATAGACGCATGCTCCCCCCAGAGTTCACTAGGGGTTCGAGTAAGAATAAGAATGAACATGTCCATGAGATCAAATTGGATAGGTTCAATAAAAATTTTCACATAAAAATATAAACTCTCTCATTTTCTTATAAAAAATATATTAATTAGACAAGTTTTATGAGAGCCATGAACACTTACATTTTCATCCCTAGGTCGGAGCTGTCATCGCAGTTGAGAAATCTCTCACATTGATAAAAAAAAAAGGGTCATGGTTGAATAAGCAAGGCACAATAAACTGTTCCAGATCAAAAATAAAGTTTACGATGGGAACTCAAAAGCAATAAAAGCTAAAAAACAGCCGTTCGCTAGTCACATTCTTCCGTGTTTGTAAAGAATATTTCTCAAGTTTTAGCGCTTCCCCAATAATTTAAAAAAAAAATACAACCTCCGTCTTGCTTGGAGCACATTAAACATTCTCTCAAAGATGGGGGACCGCATGCAGCGCAGCATCAAGTGTGTTCTTTCTTGCAGTTTTTTGCGCTGAAATGAACTGTTACACACAGGTTTCTAGAAATAGAGAGAGGGGTACAAGTACAGACTACAAACACTTCATGAAGCCACTAGGTCGGGTGTTTCTGCCTCGACTGACAACAGAGCTGTTCGCACCTTGCCCAGCCATCCGTCCAAACGATCTCGCAGCGATTTTATCTGCGATATCCCCAAAACTCTGGGCTGCACCCATGAGACATGGATTGTTCCCTCGACCTGATCTATTATGCCTTCAATAAGATGTACCTGTACATGGTTAACCATTCATTAATCTTTGTCACAAGGAATATGTAATAAACTTTGAGATGGTATCCCCCATAGGAATGAAGACCTAGGAAGAAATTAGAAGGGGTAAATGTCCGCAAAGTTAACACTGACATAAACCATGGCAACTGATTGTGGCGTCACATGAAAGATTGGGTTACTCCAGAGAGATGCCCATCCATTTTAATGGTACCAAATTCCTAGCTGAGGAAATTATGGATCACAGAGGAGATTAGCATAAGACCTAGAAAACCGGTCTTTAAGTGAGAAACCAATGTTACTGGTCATGCTGCTCTCGCAGAAGCTGAAGCAACCAGGGAGGAACTCCCCAATTTTCAAGGCAGAAAGGGTAAAGATGAAGCAAAAGTGATAGCTTGTGATATAGGATATTGCTCCACCAGTGTAAAATATAAGCCAAACAAACAGAAAAGGAAAAGCGAAATATTTTTCAGCAGCAAAACATTTGAAACAAAATAAAACAACATTAAGCAGACCCTACGAGCAACTCTATTTGCTTTCAGTTATGTACTTCGCTTAGACTATAACACACACCTAAAGAGGTACCAGCTATAGAATTGGCTGATTAAAGATAATAACAGGATTACAAAACAAACTTACAGAGAGACTCTTCATGAGAAGATATTCCACATCTTCTATAGAAAGCCTAGTTTGCTCAGCAATAACACTCAATGGAATGGTTCTATCTTCAGCGGGCCGACTGCAAGTAAACAAAAGTTTCAACCACAAGTCAAATGACAATACAAACAGAAACTAGCAGAAAAAGTTTTTAAAATTGAGAGAGAGAATCTAACAACCTATAATCACTTAAACTACTAAACCTACTGTGAAAAATCTTACCTGAAGATGATTTCCATCAAACAAAGGATGTTGATCTTTTCTAATAGCTTCTTCTCATTCTCCACCAGTGCAGGCTGAGCACTCAGAGCAGCATTATGAACTCGACACAGTTCTTGATAGCGAACTAAATTGCCAGTATTGAATGCCTGAAGTATGTAGTAAAGCCACTCCACTTTGGTTCCAAGAAGACTATTGATCTGCAAATGATATTGAAATCTTAACATGCATGCACAAAAATGCTGCCCCCAAATATGGAAATCAGATTGAACTCAATATGGAACCTGTGAACTTCACAAGTTGCTTGAACATGGAAATAAATGTAGTAATAATTAAAGTAAAAGAACATGGAATATAATCAAGAAATAGTAACAACAGTATTTTCTCAGAAGCAATTTGAGTTTCTTCCCTCTAATTTCATATGCGCAGAAAAATGACCCCTTTTCTCATGAATTTTCCTCACTAACAATTAGCTCCTTTTGCCAAGAAAAGTCCAGATTGTCTGTGTGTTGCTATTACAAATCAGAGGCAGGCATCAACCTGCTTCTGCCATCACATTACGTCCAAAAAGTTTTGCATGATAGTGATTAGCATCATTAGATACAAGCTCACGGACACAAGACATGAGTGTCAAGTGCCAGGTGTCTTGAAGTCTCCGACATGGAAGCCTTTTGAAAATCTGATGTGGGGACAGGGCTATTCTTTTAACACACACACACACACACACACACACACACACATAAATAATGAAAAATCAACTAACGAAATTGGGGTAGGGTTCAACAAAGTAATGTAAATGTATGTCTGATACAAACAGAGTCTCCAAGGTAGGAGCTGTGATATTGTCATGGTTTTATTACCTAAATCATCCACGGAGTGTGTCAAGTGGCCAAATTTCCTGACACATTAAAAAAAATAAAACTAAAACTAAAACTTTAAGTTCCCTGGTAACCCTGATAAGATCTCAGAAAACCCACCTAATTGGTAGCCAGCTTTAGCCTGCAACAGTGGCAATGTTTGTCCCCAAAACTGGACTGAGAAAAATTGTGTGATGCAAAGCCATATGACAGACCTATAGATCCAACATGATATGATAATAAAGTTTGGACTTGAGGTGGGTCAATTGTGAAGCCCCTCTGCAGTTATTATTCTCCAACAAATAGGCTATAACTATGGGTATTCAAATTGTAGCCCCACGTTTCAAAACCATGGTTCACAGTCGCGGTCTCGGCTGCCGACTCGGCGGGTACTGAGACGGATCGGTCTCGGCGACTCTTATCGGTATCGGGCGATACGCGCAAAACGCTACATAGAAAGTTCAAAAAATTCTGAAAAAATCACGACGAATCTTAAAAAAATGTAGACATCCACATTCATGTATCACATGTCCAAAATATATCACGTAGCACACTAAACATAAAACGAAAACATAAATACACGCGTCGTCGGTAGAAGCATATCAAAATACATGCACAATATAGTAAATTGCACAAACTACATTCATAAATACAGACTAATGTAGTTATTTTCACATTTAATTGCGATGAAGCACAAAATCATCATCATAATACCGAGTCGACCGAGTCCAACTCCGATTCTCGGCCAAGTCGGCCTCCTCTAAGTTGAGTCGACCGACTCGTGACTCGGACTCGTCTCGGAGCGGGCCGAGACGGATACGACTCGGCCGACTCGTCTCCGACTCGGCCGAGACTTTGAACCGTGTTCAAAACAGAAATTATGGTGCGTGATGTCTGAGTATGACATGTCAAGTTGGGTTTCTTTTGAAGTTTGAGGTCTCAGGCCAGCAGATCACCTGCTGACAAAGCACACACCAAAAAGACAGCCGCCAACAACTTGGAGAAGATAAAGGTAGCATTGCCTGTTCGCCCGAATTCTCACGTGGAAGAGTACAGATGCAGTAAAAGTATCATATAAAAGTGAATGGTAGATGGCCAGAGAGAAGAATAGAACTACAGAACAACACTGTTCTAAAAATCAATTAATCGGCCGATTAATCCTATTCGGTGACATCCCGCTTAATATTACATTAATCGCTCTGATTATGCGCTCGGCAATTAATCGGATCCAATACGATTAATCCCGATTAATGCCCAATTAATCCCCGATTAATTATTTTTTATTTGAAAAACTTATCACTTTGTGTGTGTCGGATCGTTAAGTAGTTTATATTGTGATGTTAATGATTTGATAATGATATTTTATTAAATAGTAGATGAACTGTTATTTATTAAATAGTAGATGAATTATGATATTTTATTATTGTATATTTTGTATAAAGTGATACTTATGTTTTATTATTTTTGATTAATTTTCAAATTAACTTATTTAGCAATCTTTCTCCATCATTCTTTAAAGCTCATTATTTTGATTGATAAATTGACTAGTTTTTTTATTTATATTATTTTATAGGTAAGTTCTTTGATTTATATTTATTATTTATGTTGCAAAATTTGAAATCTTGGATTACTAATGCGAAGAGACAAGTTCTCTTACTTCTTCTTTTTTACTATTTGTTCATATTGTCTTGTTGTTCATCATATCATGGTTTATAACTTCATATCCAAATATTATCTTGTATAATATTTAGGTATTTTCAACAATTAACTGTATATATTCATATGTAGTTGTGTATAAATATAATTAAATATATTAAAATATTCAAAAAAGATTAATCCCTGATTAATCTCAATCCGATTAATCATTATTCAGTGTTGGACTCCACGAATAATGAAACCGATTTTTAGAACACTGCAGAACAACAATAATTGGCATTTAGCATTATGTGGGCTCATCCAAGCCTCCAATAGTAACTACTATAATGATATGTTATATGATGAGTCTGCATATACTTCCTGCAGGCTGCAGTAGCCTCAACTGTGAATGGATCCTCTGTGCATATTTAAAATTATAGGCACTATTCTTATGGTGTCAAAAGTCTCCCCTTCCAAAATCCCTTCCTAGGAATCAATAATAAATGTCAAATAGCCAATTCAACCCTAGAATGTTGTTTACGGATGGACAATAATTTTGCGTTATAGCATGAAAACAGGATGTTCAATAGATAAATATGAATAGAAATTCCCATATTTGTTTGCTAATGCAAGGTTATGCATAATGCCCATGTTAAAGTTGGGTAGCCACAACTCAGTCCTGGCTCACTGGTAAACATAAATCCTCAGCCTTCTGGCTGAGCTAGTCAGCGCACAGAGATTGGAATGTTGAATTTGGGCCTCCCACCCAAACAACCAGAAAAAACAGCTTAAATAGGAAAGTTTTTTTGTACTTTTGTATTTTCTCTAAGAAACATCCAGAGATTTCAAAGGAACTTGGTTAAAGCAGAACTCTGTAGCCCTCCAACAGCCTATATGACACTGCCACACAAGTAATTACTGTGTGATTTTACACAATAGACCCCTTGGTCAATGTAGGGAAAGTTGAATGACATATTCGAAGTGGGAAATTTCCTTATGAGAATGAAAGCTGAATAGTCATAGAAATCTTCTGACTGCAACTAGCAAATAATTGGAACTGGCTACTCAATCTGTGGCCTTTCTAACGTATATTTAGATCACCGCTGCTAGAAAGAAAGAGAGCTTGAAAAATCAAGAAATGACTGATGCATTGACTATTCATGACAGCCATAAATTATCATAGAAGATGTAAGAAAACACATACAAATTTTTATGAGGCTGGATATTCACAATGACAATTAAGACAAGATTCAAAAAGGAACATTTTGGGTCAAAATATTGAAACAACGGAGGATAATAAAACTCAGACATAAGTTGTTGGTATATTGCCTCAGCCTCAGCTATAAACGTATTGAAGATAACGGATGAATTATGAAGCTAAACCTGAAAACGGTATGCCTTTCCTGGGGACACTGGTATTATTCTTTAAATGATTATGATGTTTCCCAGATACCCTAACAAAGAGACACATTCCATCTAAACAACATGATAATCTAAGATTCAATACGCCTCATCTGTACATAAACTAGCCTGTAGGTTGACGACTAAACGTAGAATATGATATGGACTATTCTGTATTGTAGATAACTAGAAAATCTTTAGAATAGAAAAAAATGTACCCTCGGTGCATGACCCAACTCTCAACCTACTTTCTAACTACCTCCTGACCTAAAACCCCTTTAAGTCTCCTAGTCCTTACTGTGCATGTTCATACATCTAGGACAATTCCAGAAACCCAATCCTTCCTCACAACTCCATATACAAGTCTGAAGTCTCTGCTTGCTTGTTCCACCCCAAGCCAAATCTCCACTTTTGCATTCATATTTCTATCTCCTTCAACAGCTCTCCATAAGTTCTGAGCTTTATACAACAAAATATTCGTGTAGAGATAAAGAAAATGTAGGTATAGATCTACATCGTAGAAAATGAATGTCCACTCGTAGAAGTTGCTGCTATGGAAGGGGAGAAAAGGTGAAGAAAAACTGATGTACTAATGCATACTAATAAGATCACCAATGAAAAAACTCCAATTTATTGACACATTAACTAGATGTATAAAAATAAAAAGCTCTCAGACACGACTGAAAAATATTAACAATTCCACACCAATTTGTATGTCTATAGAAATTCTTACTTGTAATAGTCTCCAAAGATATAGGTAGGCACATAAACAACAATGCAAGCAATATGCAAAAGATTTATTAAGTCTGTAAAAACTCAAGTTTATCAATGCTTTAATATAGGTAAATGCAGATCATTTATCTCAAAATTCCTTACCAATATACACACTTACAGTATATATTCTGAGACCACTATAAGATATATTTTCAAATTTTCTGGCATAATCTCTCTATTTATAACTGGAGAGGGATGTGTGGCCACCGAGGTGACGAACCTCCCTCTTTTTCTTTCTCTTTTTTCTTTTTCTTCCCTCTCCCGTGTCCCCACACAAGAGGCGGAGGGAAGACCCCTTCAAACCGGAGTTCGGTGCAGGAAAATTCTTCCTGTAACCAATTTTTGTTTTAATTACTTGTATACCCATATAGTTCACCTATGCCCAATTTTCTTTGTACTCATACCTATTTTTATGTTTTATGCACCCAAATACATGTTGGTGATAATGTGATATATCCTAAAACCCAACTCAAGTAATTTTCTTAGAAAAAAAATATTTTTTAAACACCATATTTGCACTCTTTAGCTTACTCTTTGATGTAAAATCAAGTTGGGTATAAGAAACAAAATCATCTTATAATATGAAAAATGCCAATAATATTTTAATGTAATTTATTCTTCAGAAAAGAAATTGTACAATTGTAACATGTTTAAAAGAATCATAATATGTAATATCTCTGCTTGAAATTTTGTATATGTTCTATTTATAGGGCTAAATTTGTACGGTATAATTATATAAATATTAATTTTTATCATTCTACATCTTATAAACAATTTTTTCTTTACATCTTTTATTTCATGAACATGTGATTGCATGTACCAGAAGACTAATATGTAGTAACAGAGTCTCCATATACAACTAGAGTCCACTCTATGTAGGTATTCAAGTATTATACATGAATGTTCTTAAGCATATATTAAACATAACAAGCACAGGGATTCAAATACC
The DNA here is from genome assembly GCA_038442645.1 of Agave tequilana. Taxonomy (NCBI): domain Eukaryota; kingdom Viridiplantae; phylum Streptophyta; class Magnoliopsida; order Asparagales; family Asparagaceae; genus Agave; species Agave tequilana. The sequence continues at coordinate 32,713 of JAVJIF010010919.1, read as the reverse complement.
CATCCACATTCTGCCATGGATCAGAGTTTTCGGGAAGACCTGAACTGTCATAATCTACCTACAACATATGCAATAACAAATACATGGAGATTTACTACAACAGACTCTGATTCTTATGCTACTGAGGAAATTGCATAGCTGTGTATTTTGATGGACAAATTTAGATATATGGTGATTTAACAGTCTTAATGACTTTATTACAAGTAAAAGACCTAAAGTCATATGGAATGAAGACAGGATTCAAAGATAAAAATGTGTACAGGGAAAGGACTGTGAAGAAGAAGAAGAACAAGAAAACAATTATAGCATCATTATAATGGACATGAAAAATCAGGAAGTAGACCCTTCCGAGAAACAAAATCAATGAGATCAGGATTTGAGACTATCTAGCAAAGTAGAGATCTTTTGTTACATGAACATCAGTCATAAACTTTAGAAACCAAAGATGACAGAATTTCTATGAAGTTCTTAAACAGTTTTTTACCCCTTAATAATATACATGTAAGCAGATGAATTAAGTCCTCACTCCACTCAAAGTGAACATGGATTACAACAACATTCAAATGTTCTAAACAAGGCTGAAGTTAGTATGAGATATTTATGACCAAGAATAGACATATAATTATCCATTATAAAACATTAGATCTGTGGGAAGAGGTCTCCATTTATATGTCAAAATAAATTTCACCTACAATTGGATGGGCTAGCAATTCTCCAAAGTTGTAGATGTTATCACCAAGCAAAGCAGATAGGGAAAGATCAAACGCCAAATCCTGAGAACAAGAAAACAGAAATTAGTTAACACAATCCATGTCATTTTCCCTACAACAACTCATTCAATGAATTCCAGCAAAGTCACAGTAATGTTGTGTATCTCATAGTAAAGACAATGGGATACTATGGATGCTAATTCAATAGAAGTTTACAAGAGTTTAATGGAAAAAAAAGTAGGGTTTATTTAGTTGAGCTAAATAATTTGGTCAAAAAGCATTGGTGCAAGCATCTAATCAAGACAACCAAAATAAAAAGCAAATGGTTCCAAAAATTTGCAACTTGGAAAGGCACTACTACCAACTCTAGTAAACTTGGAAAGGCAATTCAAAATAGTATTAATTGCGACTTGCAATGATAAGTGGAGTAAATTATCTTCCTAAATCCTGACAATTTCTCAATGTCCTCTTTGTTTTAAAAAAGTGAATAAATACCAATAAAAATAAATGATTCACTGGGGGAAAGGAGAGCTCCATGACTAATACCAAAGATCAAACTTTTTTGTTTTGAATTCAACAAACAACAACTGTAATCTATATAGTTTAGCTTATCATTTTGAGGCTAAATTTCATTCCAAATAAGTGTGAAGAATTTCTCAATCAGAAATTAGGAATGATGAGATTCAAGCATCACCCTGAGACAGTGTTGGATCCAACTTTTCACTGATTTTTACCCAAACCTAAAAGTCACACCAACATCTCTCCTTAGGGAGGAAATTCAATATATTGTTGCTCTCTTCAGACCTTATTATTAATAGTTGGTACAAAATGACTCCATCCCAATCTCACGACACCCTTTTCTTGGTAATAGTGCAAAGGGTTAGCTTAGTTGTAAGAGCCCAGAAAGGACTTTCTTGCTATAAAATATCACCTTTGAAGTTACAAAATTTGAATTCCAAGTAAACCCAAACTAATACTATACTAAAATAGTCATATAAGTTTCGTGACTCTAACAAGTGAACTTCCTCAGGCTATTGATAACACTTTTAAGCATGGTTTAAAATTTCGGTATCGGTATCAATATCGGCTTGTGGTTTTCAGTATCAATATCGCCAATATTGGCAATATCGGTCATATCGACAATATCAACCCAATATTGGCTAATATTATAGGGTTAATGTCGTAACCAGTACCTCAAAATTGGATACAATATCGCCGATACATATCGAAATCGGCCAATATTTGAAACCATGCTTTTAAGCAATTTGTCTAAAAAATATCCATGAGTCTCCTGAGGATATGTATCTAATACAAAAGTAATTGAAGTACATAAACACAATTTGCCTCAAAGATTGTTTCATAAATCCTCTAGGAATCCCACCCGATTCTTCAACTTAAAGACCTCTTCAGGGCAATTATCACGGGCGAATGTTCGAGTTTCCTCTTGAGTGAACCTGGAGGCAACTCCCACCCTCTCCCTAGTTGAAGAAAATTCCTCCAAACATATTGGCACCCAGCCTTGAACCTATGACCTATCCCAAGCTATACCAACAGTCCTCAGCCAGTTCGATTGGTAATCTTTGAACTAGCATCACTCGTCAGGTGTTTTTTTTTTTTTTGGGCACACCTTTCGTAAACCAATCACTGATATGCGGTATCAGATCAAGAAGAGATCCCAAAATATATTGTGTTACATAAGCACTTATGCAGATTTGTACAAAGAAACTTGTTAGGCATGACAGGAGCTTTGTGCAAACAGTTGGGAGTAGGCAGAATCTAAACCTTAATATTGGTGGCACAGCTACAACATAATCTTGCACCACAAGAAAAATTATTCTTTCACTCTACATATGGCAATCTATACATTTTGATTTGATTCATAACATATCTGATACCACAATATAATCTACCCATAGTTTTGAATCTCCAATAAAGTACTGAAACCACTTGCCATGTTTCCCTTCCATGTAAACTCTCTAGTACTTGCTATCTAGAATAAATTAAACACTTTAACTTCTAACACCAAACCAGCACATGCTTATTTGTACGAAAGCTATCATTACTTGAAATCCACTGTGCAAGTGCAGAAACAGATGTGGATGAAGGTGCTTTAGATGCACTGTTTCCCAATTAATGCCAGATAAAAAGGATTCCTGTTACAGCTTTCCTTGTGATGGCCCACAACGCAATGGGCATACGAACACAAGTAAGCAAACAGAAATTCTTCTTTGATTCTGATTTGATGAATGGAACATTTCTCTTAACATATGGTTAACCCGCCCACAGGGACAGGTTCAAAAGCAAATGCAGGTTACTTCCCTCATTCAAAATAATAATAATTTTCCCAGCGTTCAGAGAGACACAGTTTCATCTTTTTGATGCTAATGCATTGGAGAGCACCTTTAGGCTTTAGCTTTTCAATTTAGATGTTGCTTACATCCAAATAAATAGTATAGTAGGGGACAAAAAATATCAACATCTATCAGATAAACTCAATATAGCTAACATACAATGAGCAAAAAAAATAAAAACAGAAACTAAAGCCTAGGAAAGAATAAGATAGCTGACAAAATGAACAAAGCCAGGATCTGGTCAAACTAGCTATGTTTTTCAGTGTTGAACAAGGTTTTGGTTTTAACCAAAGAACGATCCAACTGGAACTATGTTAGGATCCTATCCTAGTAATATTCAGGTCTGGTTTGAACAAATCTAACAAATATTGCCCCCTGGCTTTGATAAAGCATTTGACTTCTTAGATGCCTGGTGGTTTACCAAAAGTAAATAGCGTAGTGAACACCACCACCACAAAGTAAGCAGCCCCCCTCCTACCAGCACAAAAAACAAAACAAAACATAAAACAAAACAAAACAAAACATACACACAATAACAAATCCAGCAAATCATTTGAAAAAATAGCAACAATTGCTCACTGCCTCTACCTCCATAAATATACTTGTTATACTTTAATATCTCAACAGTTATTCAAGACTACAATGCATAAAATAAGCAACCTCCCCCATGCTTATTAGACTAGAGCTTCTGAAGAAACCATCAAATGATCAAAGAGCTATGAATCCACCTAGATCTCATCAGTGACTTTCATGTAGTGTAGGTGCATCAATGAAAGGATTGTTGAGAACACAATCAGTAGGAAGAACATGTTCGCTAGTTCCAAAACAGGAACACCATTCAAACTTCGGTCATGCACTACAGATATCACTATTATCGAAAAAAAATGGCTAGCCAAACCAGCCATACTTACGAAACCAAAGAGGTCCTTAGTTTCAGGTACCAGTTATTTCTCCAATGTAAAGACCTCTGACAACATAGGGCAATGGGCATCTTCACGAGGTCAACAAACTCGGTAGAGGTTGCAATATCTTGAAATCTAGAACGCCAAAGAGCAAGCTTCCGTAGGGTAAAACCTAGCTATAACGATGTAAATTTCAACCCATAGCCCAACATTTAATATCAGATTTTGGATTATATTAGAAGTAAAAGAGGCAAAAAGGGTACGAGTTTGTTAGCAACACTTTGAGAACATCATCTTTAGCATTTTAGTGCGAATTATCCCTCAGGGATGAACAGAAAATATCAAGTATCAACCCTCACCATTTTGCCTCTACCAGTACTCTTTTCTACTGGGGACATCTTCGTGACTGCTTTCAGTTTCATGATCTTAAACTCACACCATGACCCAGGTTGCCATACCCACATAGTTTCCATAGAAGGGGTGGTAGAAGATAATGGCTGTGAACATAACGAGTATACATATGAAATGCACTGCCCTTGAAGAAAATTATTTTATGGCATAAAATTATTTCAGTAACATAACAGCAAAAATAACATATGAAGATTAAAGCATTCATTTGGAAGTAAAAAGTAAATAAAATTAGATGAGATTAAAAATATCAACTCCAGTTCAGACTCTTTGATAATCACAGTATGTTTAATTTGTTTACAAATGTGGAGGAATCATATAATTTGCACATCAAAACGACGTGTAAACTTAATTCTCTCGTGTGCTCAGCACCACGGCAAACATGAACTCTGATCATGTTTACATGGTAACAAGTAGCAATAAACTGTTAGCAAGAATTTTAACAGGAAGGGAAGAGTGCACAGCAGAGGGAAAACAAAATCATGTGCCGGTTGCCATAAGGAGTGTGGCAATATTAGTGAGCAACAGTTAAAAGACGGTAAAGAAGCCAGCCAAGTGTCACCTAAGGCAAGATGTCCAAATCACACAGCCCAGGCACTTTTAAAAGGGAGGGAAAAAAGATAAAGACGAAAAGAAGAAATTGAAAGGGAAGGAAGGTCAGGGTCTTCTCAGCTCCGCTTGGCTGATTTGCTGCTCACTTTCGCTCGTTGTCACTTGTCACTCTGTTGGGCTGGCATGCCCTAGAAGAAAGGGATTCGCAGAAGGCTGAGGTTGTGAATGGGTTTTATAAAGCCTTACCAAATCTGAATAAACCGACCTAAGACTGAGGATCATAACCGTGCCAGCTATACATGCACACGTGTCTGCATACACTGATGTGAGTTGCCTACATTTTGAAATTTTGGTCTAACCCATCCCGCAGGCATAATAAATGCCATAACTTTAAGCCTAGTCTAAGCATATAGTTATTGACACTAGTGAAAGCCACTGAAATGTTAAAGTGGATTGGGTTCACTGATTGCTGCTGCATACATGATACAAGGACTGTAGTCCGCTAAAGGTTTGTGTATGGAAAATGATATCAAGAATAGAAGTTATTCAACAAAGCCAAGACTAAACCTAGTAAATTTACCCTGAAATAGCAACAGAAGTATCTATCAAAACCAGACAAGGGTTGACTCATGCAAAAATTTAGCCTTGTCTATACCGTAACAATAGCATGTCAAAGATAAATGACATAAGCAGCACTAACCAACCAAGGATAATTAAAATATTTATCAAGTTTGTTGCTCTAGCAGCTTAAGACTCAATTGGACTATCATAAGCACCCACCCATCTACAAGGCTACTGTAAGCATCAAAAGAGTTATTAATGATGATTGAGGACCACCAATTATCCGAACGATCAAACAGGCATGGCCTCATCACCTCAAGAAACCCTATAAATGTACACCAAAATACAATCTCCATGATTTGTCATTAAACAACTATAGGACAAACTTCTCTTTATGAATCAAAAGCAGCTCACTCTCACCTTCCTTCAGTCATCCACTATTGATTCTTGATTGTGACAGCCCTTTGTGTATTCATGAAGCATCAAAAAATCAGCGTGCAAATTATATTTAAATAAAATCAATCTAGCTCCTAGCAAGTATGTGGCAACTAGAGAATATTACATGATGAACATAATACAGTCAAAAGCAAGAGTAGGCAAATTTCAACACAAATTCCGCACCCTGCATATCTAATCTCATGTGAAATATGAGATGCTATTGACAACCACAGCCCATTCCAGATCAGAATAACACTGCTTAAATGACTCATTCAATTAAACATCCATAAATAATCAAAACTCAAGAATAAAGGAGATTCCATTGAAGCGAAAGTTAAAAATGAAGTCCATAAAGTTTCAAAATGAGTTATAGACTTATAGTACTAGTAAGATTCAGAAGGCCAGATAAAAGAAGAATAATAAGTCATTGAGAAGGAAAATGTCACTCTGTGATCTGCTTTTTGGAAAATTAACAGCCATACCAGTTTGAATGCTTCAGAAAGAGAGTCTACTGTCGTGTAAGCCAAATAAAGAAGAGCATTCTTGTAAAACTCAGCAAATTCTTGACAACATTTGTGATACTGAGAAGATACCCAGTAATAACTTGCATGAACAGAAGGATCAACATCAGTCATACTGTTAAGGGTTGTTTTTCCATCATCTAACAACTTCTTACACTCCTTCTGGTTTCCTTTTTCAAGATTGAATGCAGCTATTTGCATCTTCACACACAGAATTGGCTCATCAATCCGCAATTCCCTAGTAGCACGGAGCTTCTCAATAACCCCTTCAAGATAGCTAATGGCAGCATCTTTTTCGGAGTATTGCCGGGAAACTATCACAGCAAAGTGTGCAAGTTTTAGGAGATTGATCTTTGTCTCAAAGTCAGTAATGAAATTGTGATATAGCTGTATGAGAGCATCACCCGCCTGAAATGAAAAAGTAGACAACAGGTGAATAGCCAAGAAGAGCAGAATCATGAGCGTGAAGGTTATAACAAATGCAATCATTTGGCATTGCCATCATGAGTTCTAAATTAACATAATTGGACACAAAAAAGTGCCACATGAGAATGTAAAAAACCAGAAAGTCAATAGAAATTACGTAAGCCACTAAATTGGATACACGAGTGTCTTCAGCCCACATGATCCTTATAAACATTTCAGAGCATGCACGTCACAGTGAATATTGTGTATCATTCATTGGGACGGTCCACCCTGTGGACATGCGTGTATGACATCAAAATAACTAACAATTATAATATATATTGGGATTTGTGAATAAAGATAAAAGACCTCCATTTGCTCAACTTCTGTGTAAATCACAAGGCATAAGAAATTTTCCATTTCAGATATGATGCCACAAGGTGGTAAACATATTTCTAGAAACAATGGCAGTTAATCGCTAGTTAGGTTCACAAAATTGACTAATGCACATTCCACCAGCTTTGGTTTAACTTTGGGCTAGCATAATCAGATGTCACTAACTAGCACAGAGTCTTTGTGATGCACAGTCCGATTTGAAATTGAATGCACAAAGAAAATAAAAGAAGTTCATATCAACATATTTTCTGACTCACTGAGAAGTATCAACATATCTTCTGAATCACTGAGAAGTATTTGAGTTTTTACACGAAGGGGAGTATAAAAAGAAGACCTGTAGCAGCCAACTCTACATGAAATATGCTTTGAGATTCATCATGTTTCTCATGTGAATAAGGCATGGGAAAATAGAGGTTTCTGCCAGTCAAGCATCAAGTAGAATCCTCATAACAAAGTTCTGGATACACGACAAAAAGAAACCATGAAGTCCTCTCTCGAATATCATACCAAATTTACATGCTAAAAACTAGTTTCTTTTAGCTCCATGCTATTAAAAGCTATAAACTTATCAAAGGATTAACCACAGGTTTGAAGAACACTTATGTCACTTGACGGTCTTAGCATCACGTAAAGCTTACTCCCAGAATGAGATCCAGAAGCGGAGGATTTTGAGCAATTGAGAGGACCTGGTAAAACAAATATCTGAAGGCTACCAAATATGCACATTAAGCTAACAGAAGGAGCGGAGAACTAGGCACTGTGGCTAAGAGACCTAATTACTTTGCAGGTGCAAGACTGGTCCTGAAAGCTAAACTTATCAAAGTATTAGCCACTGGATTGAAGAAAGCGTATATCATTTGACGGTCTTAGCATCATGTAAAGTTTACTCCCAGAATGATAAACAGAAGTGGAGGATTTTGATCAATTGAGAGGACCCGGCAAAACAGATATCTGAAGGCTATCAAATATGCACGTTAAGCTAACAGAAGGAGGAGAGGAATAATGACTGTCACTAAGAGACCTAGTTACTATGTGGTTCCCCTACTACCAAGATTACATCTTTTGCCCAGTGGTTAAAAACTGAGAGCTAAAAGTTCTTTTATTTTATAGGAAAGAAGTTGCACTAGTCAAAACTTGTACAGCACAGAATTGAGTTCCTCGGAATCAAAGACTTGTGATCTTTATCAGATTAGCTCATATTGAATCTAATGTCCACGAGGCCTTGAAATTTATACATTTTTTCCCAACTTAACAGTGACTTCTCCGGTTGGATCAACTGGATCAGGCATAAAAAATAATTTTTAAAGCAAGAAATTAAAATGGAAGAGGAACAAAAACTATCCAGCTCTCTTACACCATCAAAACAAAAAATGTCAAGATTCGGGGTTAACTCGACCACACCAAAAAATACACCTTGTTTCAATTCACAGGCACAAAGTCCGACATTATAGCTAACAAAAATCAATCCTTTCAGGATTTCCTATAACAACAGCAAAATTTGAACTTTTTGCCTATTGAAAATCAAACAAAAATATGAACGATCTTCGATTCAGAAATTTAGTCCAATTACTAACCACCACCCATATAAAACCCTAATTCTCCCGAAAACAGCCAGATTGAAGGAATATAACTAACAATCTAAACAAAGAATCCATAAACCCGAGGTGAACACAATAAGACGAACCTGGACAACGGCGAGGGCGACGAACTGCTCGATCTTCAGAGTGAGCTGGTGCCACAACTTCTTCTGGTAGAGATCCGCAAGCGCATTGTACCACTCGGCGAGCTCCGGCTGCGCGTTCCTCTGCGATTCCAAATACTGGAGAGCGCCCGCCATTGATGGGATCGAACTCTGCTCCGCTCCGAGCGGAAAAGATAGAGAGATCGAGAGATTAGAAAGCCCTAGGGTTAGGTTTTTTTTTTTTCTTTCTTCCCTCTTCTTATTTTTCTTTTTTCCCCGCTTTTCAGATATTATTTTAATTCGGGAAAATTACCGCTCCAAGTCCTTTTTTTTTATTTCGTCTTCGGTGGCGAAGAAAAAGCGGGGCAGCGGGCCAGCGTGGGAAGTTCTGAAGAGCCGGCCGTTTTATTGGCGGTGGGGCTTCCGGTGGGGCCCACGTGTGGATCCGGGTGTTCTGACGGGTAGGCGGGTGGTTAGATTTTTCTCACCCGGGGTGGGCTTTACGACTGCGAGAAGTAAAACACCAAACAGCATATTGAAGACCAATCTGATTAGTGATAACAACCCATATTTGGTTTGGAGTTTGACAGAAAGAGTACAATTATTTAAACACAAAGAAGTGCTAAGTAGCCGCAAAAAATAACTCAAGATTTTTTTTGAATAGTTATACTTTTAAATAAATAAAATATAAAATTAACTTTTCAAATATTTTGTATATTCATCTATTTAGTAAGTATACTCAACGTCTCTATCCTTAATTCCTCTTCAATCTCAGATTCTCTCGATTACTCAATCTCAAGAGGAAAAAAAAAAAAATCCATATGACCTAATGGATTTCTATTGGGTGAATATTGGAGCACTCATCTTCTGCGTTAGTGAAGAAAAATAACCTAAATATAATTCTAATTATTTTTTCGTGCTAACTATCTGCACGAGATTGTTCGATCAAATATCTACGGTTCTTTCGAATTGAAAGAACCCTAAGAAGAAAAAATATATAGAAAAATAAAAGAGAGACTATATTACAAATAAAAGAAAAATGTCTAGACAAAAATCAACAAGGATTGAATCAAATAAAAGCAAAAAATAAAAATAAAGATAAAACTAGAAGAAAAAAGAAAATAAAATTAGAAGGTAATCAAAAAGGAAAAAAAGCAGAAAAGTCTTGGAAAAAAAATGAAAATAAAAAAAAAGAAAAAAGTGAAAGAATAACCAAAAAATATTGAGAAAAAAATAAAAAATTGGGAAATCAAATTAAACTAGAACAAAAGGTTGTCTTTTCTTTTTTGCTTTTTAATGGACTAAACTGATGAAAATATATAAAATAACAAAAAAGAATGGAAAAAAAATTATTTCTACTTTACACATCAGATATCTGTAGCACATACTTCTTAAAGAGTAAATGAAACTCATTGCTTGTTAAACTTAATAGATATAACTTGTAACCACCAAAATTTGAAGTAAATATTGGAGCAATAAACTCAAAGAGAGATAAAACTTGATTTTCTTTCTCGGAGCACCTAGAGACTTTTATATTAAATCAATTCCATCCTTAATAAGACTTCAAATGTTCAATGGTTCAGATATATTAAAAATACACACACAATGGTTGAGGTATATACATACCTGCACAAAATAATGTGGAGCTAACAGTAACAAGTCTCAATGTAGAATATAGAGGGGAATTAATTTCAAATTGGAGGTGTAATTGGGTTTTTACACTTAAATTGGGTGTGTAAAATATGGTAGCGAATATTGCCACCCCATCAAATGAGAAAGGCACCCCATAGATTAGGGCACCCACAAAATTGATAAAAACCTCCCTCCTAAAAAAAGGCTAAAAACCCCTTTTCTTCTCCTCCTCCTCTCCCCCTCGCCGGCAAACCACTTTTCCCCTCGTCATCGAACCCCCTCTCCTCCCCTCTCGTCGGCGAACCCTCCCTCCTCGCTGGCGAACCCTCCCCCCTCCTCCCCCCCAGATCTCTCCTCTCCTCCCCCTCTCGCCGGCCAATCGACCTCCCCCCTCTTCTTCCCCCACCGATCTCCCCCTCTTCCTCCCCCTCCCCCTTACCCCACCAATCTCCGCAGCCTCCCCTCCCTTCCCTCCCCCCCCCCCCAGCATCCCCCTCTCCTCATATGAATCTCCCTCTATAAGTCTGTTCGGTCAGATTCTAGCGGAACAGACCAGAGTTTATTTAACCAGATCTGGCCGAATAACCTGGGGGAGTTTGGGGGGGAGGAGAGGGGAAGGCCGGGGGGGAGAGGGGGGCCAAGGAGATCGGTGGGGGAGGAGGTGAGGAGATCGGTGAGGGGAGAATGAGGGGGATGCCAGGGAGGAGGGATGAGGAGGGGGAGGTCGGGGAAGGGGAAGAAGGAGGGCATGCCAGCGTCGAAGATGGAGAAGGGGGAGGGGGAGCAATGGAGAAGAAGAAGGGTCGTCGGAGAAGAAAAAAGGAGGAAGAAGAAGGAGACATTTTAGACTTTTCATCATAGGTGAAATTGTCAAAAAAATAATGGCACATTTGTAAATATGTTTGGGGTGCCTTTCTCATTTGTTGGGGGGTGGAAATATCCGCTCCTGTAAAATATAAGGTATTTAGAGTGCGATTATTCACACCCACAGAATTGCTTAACACACTCAGCTTGATACACCCAAAAAAATTCTAAACACACCCCTAACTTTTTCTAAAATACCCTTCACAAACTCAAATTAAACTTTCAAAATACCAATTCTACCCTCTCTCTCATAAGAAAACTCTTTCCCTCTCTCTCAATTCTCTCTCTATCACTCTTAACTTTTCGCTCGCCCCCTTAGGACATCACCACCCCTCCCCGTCACCTGCACCGCCCCTCCCCATCTCTTGTACTGTACTTCCCTCTCTCTCACCTCTCTCTCAATACTCTCTAGCAAAGTATGTAATATCTCTAGTTAATAATACTGTATCAATATTTTTTAAATATTTTATTTGATATACTTATATTTTACTACTATTATTTATTAACTTGATTTATGATTTCTTCTTCTTATTATTATTAATAATATTAAATATTAAAATTATTTTGAGATGTTATATGATTTAACTCTGTATATATTACTATTAATACTTATTAACAATTGATAATTATGATGAGTAGTAGAAATTGTTACTGTTATTATTACTCTATGATTATTATTATTTATTATTATTAGTGTTTTTATTATTATTGTTAATGTTATTATTAAAGTTTGTTAACTATTAATATTACTATTTTTTATTATTATTATTGTTACTACTAGTATTGTTGTTGTTATTGTTAGTTATTATTTTGTATTGTAATTGATATTATTATTACTACTATTAGTATTGGTATTTATATTCGTTCAATGGTGCACTTTCCGGTTTTGTTTTGATGATTACAAACCACATGAAGTTATTCAGTATTAATCAAATATTAGTGTTTTTAAGTATTTTAGGTTCAAAAGACATTTTAGTGTGTTCTTCCTCAAAAGAAAGGTATTTTTGTCTCAAGATCACTTAAGAAAAGGGTTCGAGTTTGGACGATAAAGATTTGCATTTGGAGAAGCCCTCTTGAAGATTACTTGAAGACATATAGATCATATACAAGAAAATAGAATGTTTTAAGTATAGAACGTAGAATTGATGCTTAAGAAGTCACACACAAACATACAAGTTTTCAAAATACAAATTTTCACATCTAGTTTTCCGTTTTGATATTTAACAAGGTCTGATATTTGATACATATCTCATATTTTTTCAAATTTATATATCCTTTTTCTATCATGTATCTCATAGCCTATGTATTGTCAAATCATTTTTCAAACAACTATAAAATATTTGAAAAATAAGTTTAATTTCATAAAACTACCGGAACTTGTGTTTTAGGATTGGTCGGTCGACCGACTGGTCGACCGGACCCAGAGCTATATATGGCCTTCGGCCTGTGCATGTTTGTCGGGCGGTCGACCGGCAAACCTAGCGGTCGACCGACTGGCACCAATTTGGTCTCAGTTGGAGATCGGTCGTCGGGCAACCGACGTCAATGGTTAGTTCAATAATTTGAACTACCGGTCAACCGGCCATCGGTTCTGACAATGCTACAGTAACGACTAGTTTTAAATTCTAGGATTTTTAACTTATTTCCCAACAGATATTTTTCCCCTTTTTGGACCTAATCTCTTTCCTAATTACCTGATAAACTATTCTAACCGTGTTTATCACTTGTCTATATATATAATTCACTTGGAGAGTATTAAATACAAAAAAAACTTTTGATTTTGGAAATATTTTGAAAAATCAAGTTTATTCAAAAGAAAAGTTTTCTAATTTTCTTACTTTAAGTGCTCTCATTTTCAAACTAATTTCTGTAAGTTTTCAGCTCTTATATTCATTCATTTCAGCTGAATTTTCTCTCTTACAAACTTCTTGAGCTTCACTTCTCATTATATATCATAGAAAGTTATAAAAGAGAGTGTTTGTGATCTTTATAGTCACCAAGAGCTTGTAAACCTCATTGATTTGTGCTACCTCTTTTGTAGAGGATTGAGCTAACAAGAGGAGGGAGCTCCTTTAAAGGTCATCACTGACCTGCTATGGGCCGCGCCTCGGCCGGAAGGGCGGTCGCCGGAGTTGGGCCCGTCGCCGATGGGGACTTGGCGACCTTGCCAGCGCGCTTCAGTGCCATCAAATTGAGAAATCAACTAAAAGAAGACGAAAGTCTTGAAGAGTTTTTGAGAGTTCTAAACTCTGAAAATTTTTAGAGAAGATGACTTCTCTGAACATAGCTGCCTTGGCTATTTATAGACATGGAAGTGTCTAGCGTCGCCTTCTAAAAAAGAGTGTGACAGCTGTCGTTTCGAAATTTGAATCGACGACTCGGAGGGTAAAATAACCCTAGAACGCGAAGCTAGCCCTTAACATTGCTCGCCAAGGTAGCCTCGCAAAAGAGGGCTAGTCATAGCTTCGCAACAGCGATGTAAGCTAGCTTCGCGCCGGCAAGCTCGAAAGACCTCATTTGAAGTTTATCTTGCATATGAGATCATCCCAACGGGATTAGCCTTATGCAAAACTTCTTATTAGCTCTGTTATGAGTTCATTCTGCTTTCCCGATGTATGACATGGGTTTCAAGTACAAAGTATTTCAAATTCATACCAATTCATTACGGATTTGTGAAAACTTTGAAGGGGGTTTTGTTGAGACTTAAAAAAAGCAGCCTCCTAAAAAAAAGTTTAGCAACCAGTCCAGACAATGTTTAAACTTGCCTACGTGTCCAAGACACAAATAGGCCAAACACTTGCTGAAAACAATCGAAGAGGGCCAGGTTTACCTTCGCTCAAAGCAAGCTTTTCTAGCTTCGCATGAAGCTTCTTCGAACTAGCTTTGCATGAAGCTGTATATAGCTCTACTTAGAGCTCTTTCAGGTCATTTAATGACCGTTATCAAAGTCCCCATATGGGATAAATCAACTTCGCACGAAGTTTGACTTAACTTTGCATAGGAGCTAGCTCCACCAGATCTGTTAAATTAACTTCGCGGAAGCTACTGCCGCGTAGGAGGTTAACTTCGCGCGAAGCTCAAACAGAATTCTATTGTAAACTCTGCCAGGTCATCTGACTGTTTCAAATCCCCCATGCGGAGATTAACAGTTGTAACTGCACTTCTAATAGTGCAGTTAGTTGCCTTAGTGGGCGGTTACACCCGCCCAATTGGTCCCACAATAAGTGGAGACTTGCAAGCGGGTTCCAATACCCTAACTTCGCTGGAAGCTACTTTTTAGCTTCGCCGCGAGGCTATATCAAGCCTGGCGCGAAGCTAATAGGATGATTCAACCTTACTGAATTCAAGGGGGCAGTTACACCCTTGTTTGGCTATAAATAGCCCCTTGCAAGACGAAGCAAGGGCTGGAAAATTTTGAGGTCTAAGAGACCTTTAGCCAATGGTATTTTCTTTCTTCCAAGCTTTCAAAGCTCCAGAGACTCAACTCTCTTTCATTCAGGGTCCCAACACCCTAAGTCTTCTATCTTCAAAGAATTTTCAAAATCAAGCAAGAAGAAATTCCCCAGGAAAGACTTGAACATCTGATCGATTGTATCGTCAACGGGATAAAGTGATCGCGTGCTGATCAATTCCCACCAGCATACTTCCTCAAAATCTCGAGAAGAGGAATGCTTGTATTTTTTGTTTCTTTTACTTATAGTCTTCTTCAAATCAATACAAAAAGTTTTTCTCCGATTCCCGATGGAAAACAAAATGGTGACTCCGCTGGAGAATGTCTTCTTCCGCAATAAGGAGATGATGTCGCAATGCAACAGTCAGAGTGCTGAACTTATCATCGTCGAAACTTTGATCATCCACTTTGACCAAGAGAAGTTTGAGGAACTCCTCTCTGACGGTGGTCCAGCACTCCATGCACGGAAGCACAAGAGGGTCTCCGTAGCCAAAACTCCAGTGGCTACAGATCAAAAAGCAGTTCCAAGTGAGGCTGTGTCCAAGCCTATGTCAACCGCGTGTGTGGTTGAGTATACCTCGCTCCAATTCCTCTCAGTCTCAACCGAGGCTAAGTTAACTTCACGTCAACACGTTGGCATTTCATGCAAGGCCAAATAGGTTCCACGTGAATCTAAGGCTGCTTAGGGCAAGCAGATCTAGAGGGTGAAACCAGGAGCCTCTCCGCGCGACACTTCATGCGAAGCTAAAGTTCAACCTCGCCTCTCACGCGAAGACAAGGGCAAAGTGCCCCTAAGTGTTGATAGCGTTACTTATGCAGCTTCAACATGGGGCGCTCAAAGTCCCCTTAGCCGCAAGGCTAAATTGGCAGTACGATGCAGCGCTAGACACGAAGCCTCTTTAGCTTCGCCTAACCAGAGAGCGCTTGTTTTCAGCGCTAAGTTCGCTCCTTTGAATGAAGTTAAGGGAGTACCCCCAAGTGTTGATAGCATTGCTTATGCAGCTTCAACACTTAGAGATACTAGCAAAGTTTCTGGCCGCAAGGTTAAAACTAAAGTACTGTATAGTGCTAGTTATCTTCACTGTAACGTGAAGATCAAAGCACCACTATGCGCCAAACACGACGACTAACAAGCTTAGATAAATAGAGTTGATGGCCAAATAATTAGTGTAATCAAGCTTCTGGTGGCTATATTTTCTTCGAGCAAAGCAGATAACCAGTATTTGATGTTGTTATTATTGTTGCTATGTTTTCAGTAGTGAAATGGTCATTGTTTGATTGTTGTCTGACTTTATTCAATGTATTAAAACATCATGCTCTCTGGTTCTTTTCCCAGTGTATGTGGGTTTCTGCCTTTTTCTTCTCTGTTGTCATGTGTTCAATTTTCTTCTTTCTTATGAAGCAGTCCTCTAGTTTATATAATTTGCAGAAATGATGAATCATTCATCAATTGTTACTTTTATTAATATTCTTTGTATCTTTTGTTCAGGGTGCCTGCCTATGTCATCAACTTCATCCAGGTAAATTTCTATGAAGTTTGTTTTCTCATATTTTCCTGCATTATTTACTATACTCTCTAACATCTTGACTCTAAACTTTATCTAAGGCTTTTTGGATGCGCCTGGTGGGATGAAGCTCTTCCGATTGTGGTAACAAGAGCGGACTAGTAGAATCAAGTTCTTCCTCAATCTTTTTTTTTAAATATTGTTCCATTTTTGTTCTTTTGAAATGATTAGTGTTGGATTTGTTTTAAATTTGGAGGGAAAGCCTGAATTTTCCTCTTATTTGCTTTTAATTTTGCTCTCACATTGGAGATGAAATGAGAGGTTGGATAGTATATATACTAATTCTTCTCATGCTTATTGTTATGAGTGTTGAGTCATGGGTCACATCCCACACGCGCGCGCCGAATTGATCGGGCTGAGTTCGGGTGGCGCGCGCCTATGACCTGCGGACACGAATGCAGTTTGATTCAAGGGCCCTTGAACTTGAAATTTTTTTTGTTTTATTTATATAAATGTTATTTAAAATTTTTGTTTTGATTTTTCTGGGATTTTCTATTCGGTTTAAGCCATTTTTCGGATCTGCTCGCGAACTGCATGATCCGTGCACAAATTTGGAGCGAGACTATTACAACTGCTGAACTCCGAGAATTTATAAATACTGCTTCTTACAGTTCAATCAGTTACTTGCAAAAAATAACTACAACATTCTGTCTCCCTTCTCTATATTTCTTTATTACAAAATTCTGGTTCAGTTTTTTAGTGATTTCTCGGAGAATTTTTTTTACTTACGGGTAACAAATTTTCATCTGAGCAGAGGCCTAGCTCATCTTTGGACTGGGTGCTGGTGAACTACTGGGGGAGATTTTACCGCTAGGAGAGGAGGTCATTTTAAGGTCCAGACGAGAACTAACCATCTATCTTTTAGCGCAGTGCTTCTGCACGACTGTCACCCCAGGCCAGCAATTTATTTTTCTTTCAATTTTTTTTTTTATATTACTTGCATACTTAGAACAAGTATTTAAATTGGTTAAAAATTTATGATTTAAATTGTTGCATGTTTAAAAAATTAGAAAATACTGTCATACACCCAACAATCAGTATTTGAATTATTCTATTGGCTCAAAATGTTTTTGGCATGGTTTTTAAGTATTCTTTCAGATAATCAGTCACCCACAACGAGATCGAGTGTCATCTGTTCGAGAGGATACGATACATAAACACGTCTCATGGTAAGTTGAGGTTTCCTTTGCTTAGAAAGCAACGAACCTCCTGGTGTCATAAAGGCTGCTCCCTCTCAGAATTGATTGCCTTGATCAACAATCCAACCTCAGCTATAAGTTGGTACAGTGGATGACTGTTGTTGAGATTTAGCAGGCCGGAATTTGAATTCAGGCCGAGCCTAAAAACTTTAGATGAAGGCTTTGTTGTTGTTGTCGTCGTCGTGGTCGTCTCAAACGCTTGGGTGATATATACATGTTTGCGAGCATTCTTGGATAAAATCACAGCTAGTGGTGATTGAATGAAGTTTTTCATGTGTGGTGGATAAAAACCGGCTTACCGTGGATTGAACCCACCACAAGAAAAGTTTGGTTGCTCTCCGGGGATATTACTTGTCAGAACACATACTGAAAACACCTTTCAGGTTAGGAGTACTGGTGTGGTGCAGATTTAAGACCCTCAAACGTGAGAATTAATAGTTGGAATGGAATGGTGGGTGGACCAAGCAGAGGATTACTGCCAGTTTGTGATGATGGACTAGAATAAGGAAACTTTCAGTGAATTGAATGGACTAGCACAGGAAATTGCTAGTGTGGTGATTGGACTAGCCTGGAAAACTGCTAGTGTAGTAGAATAGTAGACTGGAACAGGTAAACTTATAGTGTACTGGTGGCGTGTATGTATGCTCTAAGGATTAAGGAAACGATCGATCACTTCTCCCAGGAGAATTAGAATCATATATACCTGATATGGATATTGGTGTGAATGTGGAATTGGCGGATGATTATAACTGCGCGATCTGTATGTGCTGAATTTGTTATAGCAATCGTGATCGCTAGCATCGATTAGTCGGGATTGCATGCCAGAAAACTTTTCTGCCATATATAATTGCTCAGCTTAATGTAGGGCCATTACACGTCTTCAACGTGGGGAGGATGGTGCTATGTAACGGTAGGCGGAGATCTCGGTGAGCTATTATTGAGAGTCTCAGACTCAGAGTTGGAGACTTTGGTTGCGGAGGATTCCGAAGTGACAAAGCCTTTGGAGTGACAGATATGGTTCTGGATTTGGGTGTCTTTGGAAAGGGAGTAGCCCCTGGAAGGCCAAGAGAGGCGGAGGATCTCGGACGCGGACGAATTCAAGGACTTGTGGATGTCTTAGGAAAACCTCTTGGTAACTTGGACACGCGTTATCATCGCGGACGTGATCAAATTTTAAGGCTTCTCCGCTAATTGAAGCCTGCAGAAGAAAAGTTAGGGAAGCGAAGTTGGTTGGAAGGAGCTTTTAACGCCTTAAACTCATCTCATCGCTTGCAAGAATAGGATTGTACAACGGATCTCTTCAGATCGCCGCAAATCTTTTGAAATTAATTGATAGTTTCACATCTAGTTGAGAGTCGTCACATCAGGCGACTGGATCTCCTAAGGGCCGCATCCTGTGTCTCTTCGAATCCAAGCATCAGTATGACTGGGATGATAGGGTTTTATAGTTTGACGACGACGGTTGATCTTCTGCCTTTACTATTGATCAAAAATATCGAGATCGTGTGCGTACTTTTCAGGGATTGAAAATTTGAATTAGGGCGGTTGGGCTTCTCATCTGTCTATGAAAGAGAGATGTGGGAGGAAATCATATTTTGTCCTCTTCAAAAACTCTTGATTCGAACCCTAATTTCTTTTCTTATTGGGCCGCCATCTCGTTCTTTCTTCATCAAATGGAGGAAGGAGAAAGAGATGGAGGAAGATAAGGAGATGTTGACATGACTCTCTTCTTTCGGGAAGTCAGGAAGGTGTGTCATATTAGTCATCGTGAAGTGGTTATTACGGCACATTAATCATCATGACAGGGTGTTGCCATTGAGAGCGATGTTGACACTTTAAAAAAGACAAGATTTTGACTGGCCTGAACAATGTCTAAACTTGTTGACATTTACAAAAGACAAGTGAAAGATAGGCTGATTGGTCCAAACAATGTCTAAACTTGTTGACATTTACAAAAGACAAGCGATAGACAAGCTGACGACCGGTTTTATACTTGTTGACATTTACAAAAGACAAGTGACAGATAAGCTGACGACCAGTTTTCACCCATCTCCGAGGGACAAAGAAGCAACTTGGACTCTACTGATCCAGTGAAACAGACAGTGAGCCCGGATTGTCTCTAAAATAGACCTCAGCAGGTCTAAGATGCTAGCACTTAGCATCTCATGAGCCCAAAGGGATAGCCTCGCCTGAGAGGCTAAGATCACCTAACTTCGCCTTGAAGCCATTCACAGCTCCGTCAGGAAACTAACTTATAGCTTCGCCTGAAGCGCTCAGTTAACTCCGCAGAGAGAGTTAGCTTCGCTTGAAGCCACACGCAACCGTGCAGAAGAATGTTCGGTAGCTTCGCCACATATGTTATCTAACTCCGCTGAAGAGCTTTCTTCTGACTTCGCCAGATGCTCCTTCTAACTCCGCTGCGAGCTCGACGCGGCAGCTCCGCTGCGGGTCTGCTATGGTCAATCTTTGACCAATTAAATCTCCAGATGAGATCAAATCTATTCATGATCAAGATCAAATCCAATCAAGATCAAATCTGAGATCAAATTTGGCAGTCGATTGCTATAATCTCTTGACTCTCCTAAAACGAGTAAGAGGATTAAGGGAGATCTTTCAACTATATGGAAAGGATCAAAACAGATCAGGAGGATCAACCGACCTGCTATTTTGATTCTAGCCTCGCAGTAAGGCTACTTTCCAGATTTAAACAAATTTGATTCAATCTGTTTCTATATTTTCAAGGGACGATTATACCCTTACTCTCCCTATAAATAGCCCACCAGGGGCACAAGGAGAGAGGAGCTCCAGAAGAAGGACCTCCAGAGGACTTCACGGGAAGAGACTACAGACTTCTCGAGAGGACGCACCGTGCGCACAAACAGAGATCTAGTCTCTTACTTCTAAGAATTCAGAGACTCTAGAGAACTGCTTCTCTAATCAGGGTGCTGATATCCTAATACCTTCCTTCCTCTCAAGGAATTTCCAGAACCAGGCGAGAAGGAACTCCTAAGAGAAGGCGGTTTTGAGAAGAAACAAGAGGGTTCTACCAACCTTCTGTTCTCTGATTCCTCGAACCAGGCGAGAAGGGAATCTCATCGCTCGCATCGTCAAAGGGACAAAGTGGTCGAGCGCTGACCATACTCCTATCGGCACACTTCTCCAGAATCTCAGAGGATATCTACTTGTAATCTTTTTAGAATACTTGTAATTTAGCTCCTCGACCCTTTTTTTTTAAGTTTTCCCCTTTTACAAATCAATGGAAAACAAGCGACGGGTGGGAGTCCTGTTTCGATTGGAAGTGGTACTTGTCTTGGGCGGCTCTGGGTTGCTAGCGCGATTCCACACCTGTCTAGCATGTCTTGCAGGCTTCAGTCGTCTCGGATTCCAGTTCTGTTCTTAGAGGGCTTCTGAGAGTCTTCGCCTTTATCACAACGAGAGGAGGGTAGTGGTGTCAGTTTGGCTGTCCTAGAGGTTCTCTCTTTTCAGACATCGCTGCCTCGTTCTTGGAGGGCTTCTCGGGAGTCATATTGTCCTTCATGCAATGCAGGAAGAATGGTGGCATCAGCTTGACTGCCTTGGAGTCATGGGCGCCGAGAAGGAGCATATGATTGCCTTTTCTGGATCCATGGTGCGGATGAAGATGGACAGATGCTTCCGGAAGACATCTCTGATGAGCAAGTCCTTGTTGCTTCAGTATCAGGGGTATATTAATGGTGAGAGGACCGAAGAGTTCAGATTTGAATTATCTGTATTTTTTCAAAAAAAATGTAAACACGGATATGCAAAAGGGAATTTGTATTACTCTTGTCAGAAGCAATCAGATATATTTAATGGAATGTAATCAGAATGAAAAATTTTCGGAATATATAATATATATATATATATATATATACACACACACACACACACACACACACACACACACACATATATATATATGTATGTATATATGTATCTATATATATATTCCTGGAATTGAAATGGTGGTCTAGATCTTGCCTGGTTTGTTTTTACTGTTGGATTTTTTGGAATTGATATCACCAGCACCTGCCTCAGGAGGGACGAGGGGCTTCTTTTATAACCCTCTCGAGTCTCTCGATGTAACAGCCCGTGCGAGATCAGCACACGTGCATATGATTATGACACATGATATTAGATCCCGTTTGATCGAGTCAAATGAAACTGAAAATCCTGAAAAAATAATAGTAGAAAAATCAAAACAAAATTGGCGGCTCAGCTCACGTACATGCATCATGCGCATGTTGTGTACCCGACCAGTATCCAATAAGTCATAACAATTGGATGAGAAAAGATTGATATATAAACTACATACTTTTTCATCTCCTATCTAATGTTGGACTAAATGAATAGGCCAAAAGTTCACTCTAGGAAAATCAAGTTTTCCTTGATTTTATTCATTCAATCTCGACAGTCCACATCTTGCTTCAGCCAACTAGGTATTGCTATTGATTAGCTATTTATAGGGAATATTATAGAGGACGCATAATTTATTCAATATCCCGAGATAAAAAATTGTTTACTCCTAAACTCGAACGCTACTCTCTTTCTTTCAATATGCTAAAAAAAAAACACCGACTCCTTCTTCTATTCTCTTCGAATCACTATTCTAAATTTTTAGTTTTTACAACTAGTCAAAACTAGAAAATAATCTCAAGTATTTACTCCTAAATTTCCCTTTTTCAATTTTTTACTATAACTATTTCCCTGCTTGGATAATTTCACTTGATGGTTACGAAAATGGTAGTAAAATTTTGATTTAAAAAAAATCTCAAGTAAAAAAAGTTATATTTTTTTTGACACTAAGTGTGTAAGTTATATTTTTACTATTAAAAAAAAATTAACGTGCATAACATAACATAACACGTGCCGGTAGATTAAACGTTGAAGATTTTTTTTTCCTTACTAGCATACTGTGTATACGATGATAAATCAACTGAATTCTACCGACAAAGAAGATGGAGGAGGAGAGGTGGAGGAACGAGGGAGGACTCTGGAGGGAGAAGAGAGGAACGCTATTTCTCCGGTTGTTCTCTCTGTTGCTAGCATTTTCTGTCGATGAAGATGGAGAGAGAGAGGAACGGTCTAGTAAAATTTCTATATGAGTGCCTCCCTTCTCAGTTTTGATTATTTATGAGTGGGCCCCATCTTGAACCCGGCAACTGTTGGCGCCAGACTTAGGCCCCATGCCAAACCGAACCGACATCCACAGCCCCACGATCTAAATCATCGGTTATAAAAACCCTAACGCCGGCTCCCAGGGCCTAACCACCATCGTCACCTAAAACCCTACCAGCCTCCGCCGAAGACCCCTCTCCCAATGCTCCCTCCTTTCTTTCAAATCAAGAACTCCAATCAAATCTAGGGCCCGTTACTCTTCTTTAAAACCCTGAACCCCTTCTCAAATCACCAATTAAGGAAAAATCATGGTTGGGGCTCGAGCGGCGGCGATTGCGACCGCCGTGGCGTCGGCGGCCATGGCCGTGGAGCACGCCTACGCCGATAGCCCGTTCCATTTCCCGACGTTCTCCTCCTCCTCGTCGTCGTCCCCCGCGGCGACTTCACCTGCTGCCGGTCCTTCTTCTTCCCAAGTACCACAACCGGCGAGTAGTGGCAAGCCTTCTCCGCCGGCGGAGGAGGAAACTAGGGTTCGGAACGATAACCCTAGGACCACGGCCGCGGGATTTGATCCAGAGGCGCTGGAGAGGGGAGCGAAGGCGCTGAGGGAGATCAATAACTCGTCGCAGGCCAAGAAGGTAGGATTTGGTCGGTTAAAGTTTGGTTTTTTAAGGGTGTATTTGTTATGTTTGGATGGTAAAGTTGAGGTTTCCATTGTGGTTTTAGGTTTTTGAGTTGATGAGAAAGCAGGAAGAAACGAGACAGGCAGAGCTGGCTGCGAAGAGGGCGGAGTATCAGGCTATACAGGCTCAGCACGAGACAGTAAGTTTTTTGTGACAAACTACTTTTGTTGGGTGCAGTTTATCTGCAAAATTGTATGTTCTGTCGTCTTCAATTTTGAAACTTGTGCATTTTACTAGGACTGTTTAACTTCAATTGGTTCTTGTTTATTTAGCTGCAGTACTTTCTAATTGCTTTATCTGCAAAAAATTTTGTGGGGTTTGATTGGCGTAGATAGGTTTCGCCTTCTGCTGGCCACCTTTGCATATTGTTTAGAAAACTATACGCGTTCTCTATCCTACAAAGATCAATGATATAATCAGTTTTTAATGACAAAGATTGTTGATGCCTTTTATATTTGCTGTTGACAATAGATTTCAATATCTAACAAATGATAGATACCTTTTATACTGGAGGTTCTGTTTCTCTTTATCCTACAAAGAACAATGGTATAATCAGCTTTTAATGACATAAAGTTTGGTGATACCTCTTATATTTGCTGTTGACAATAGATTTCAGTATCTAACAAACGATAGATACCTTTTATACTGGTGGTTCTGATTAGGTGTAGGATATTTGAGTGTTCTACATTCAGGCTATATTTTCTATTGCTTACTGAGGGGGCACACAAAAAAAAAAAAATTTCTACATGGATTTTTTTGGATTGAGACATGAGAGGATAAGACAATTGGTTTGGCAACATTTGTTGCCTCAGTTTTTCTGTAATTAATGTAAAAGGTAAAATTTGGCAACTCTGAAAAAAATCTAGTCATAATTAAAATATTTGTTAATCTGCTTATGTCGGGGAATCATATGAATGGTCTGTCTTATAGGTGTGGGAATGACATCATCCAATTTTGCAGGATAGGCAACGTGTTATTTATGAAGAGCAGAAAAAGCTGGTTCAGCAACAAGCACAAACAAAAGCCCAAATGGCTCGCTACGAGGATGAATTGGCTAGGAAGAGGATGCAGGCATTTTCTCACTCCTGATCTGACTATAATGATTTTAATTGTTCTAAATATGGGTTCATAACCTTTTTTTTTCCATTTATGGCAGGCAGAGCATGAAAGTCAAAGAGCTAGAAATCAGGAGCTGGTGAAAATGCAAGAAGAATCATCCATCAGGCAGGAGCAAATTCGACGTGCTACCGAGGAGCAGATTCAGGCCCAGAAACGTCAAACTGAGAGGGAAAGGGCAGAGATAGAACGCGAAACAATCCGAGTAAAGGCTTTGGCAGAAGCAGAAGGAAGAGCACATGAAGCTAAACTTGCTGAAGACGTCAATAGACGGATGCTTATAGAACGAGCCAATGCTGAGAGAGAAAAATGGGTTTCAGCAATAAACACGACATTCGAGCATATTGGAGGTACTACCTAACTGAACCCAACTGAGTTTGTCAATTTTTTGTTATTATTATTATATATTCCTGGTGGTTATAAATCAAGAAGCTTTTCATATTCACATAATACATGTTTTTTTTAGTTGTTTGCTAATTCATAGTTATTTATGCTAATTCATAGTTATCTATGTAACTCCAATTAATGATGACAAGCATGTGCCCCTGTAGCATAGTGGTAGACCTTGATTAAGTAATTCTAATTGTCTACCTCTTATCCTTATGTTGACTGATGATTAGGGAAAAAAATATAGCTGGTAGACTCTGATGACATTGTCTGATTGGTGGAACACTTTAGATCTTAGATACAGCAGTTTCAGTAGATATGTGTGCATGTATGTGCTTGCTATGTGTTCCTCCATGCCTTGTGATGTTAATGCACTTTTATTTCATCATCATTTTGTTCATCATAAGTTGTAGACAATTGGAGTGTAATATTTATTTAATGTGGAGAGTAAGATGGGTATTACATAAGAATATGACAAGCTGAAAGTTTTACTTCGTTGATTGTCCTTTTCTTCTTCTTTCCCGGGACACGCTTCTGATTTTTTTTTGTCCTACTGGTGGCATTATTTGTTAGCAAAATGTGCATAATAAAATAAAAATGTAATATTCTTATTGGTGTTGTGATTATATGTTTATTTACTAATTTAACGTATGACTTGGAGCATGTAATCAGAAATGTCACTGTAATTGTCAGCTGATGCAGTAACTTATGCACAATCAACTGATGAAGTTAATTCTGTATTTGCTACTCTTTTAGGTGTGGCAGTTGTAGAATTGTGCTTACTAGGCATATACTGTTGGCATCTCATTAATTTAGAAAGAAAATTTTGTGTTTTTATTCTTATATTAATGTGGAGGAAGTAAACAGAGCACGGGGAGCCTATGATGTATTAGTTAACTGTAAGTGGGAAAAAGGGGAAGAGAGAGAGAGAGAGAGAGAGAGAGAGAGAGAGAGAGAGAGAGAGAGAGAGAGAGAGAGAGAGAGAGAGAGAGAGAGAGAGAGAGAGAGAGAGAGTAGAATCTGTCATACAGATGGCGTGATAGACAACATGAGTTGTTTTCGTGAAAATGTCCTTTGGTTGCTATGCGCACAAAAGTGTTTATCTCTGAGCTGATATGAGGCATCCCAGACGTGTCTATTTCCAGCGAAGGGCACTGATATTTTTCTAATTTCGTAGAAAATAAGAAGACTGTAAGTATAAGAGCAAAAAGAGATGCGATGGTAAAGAGCCTTGTCTTCCATGAGGCTAGACATATCAATAAAGGCGACATCTTGAGGGAAATGTGGTGCCAATATGTAGAGAAATTATTAAAAAGTCTTATTTCAATGCATGACGTGAAACAATGATAATGTCTTAGTACCAAGAAATAATAGTAGCAACGAAGCCATTTAAACACAATGATAGAAGTTCAAGTTTACAACTTTTACACTTACGGGTACGTAACAATAAAAATATCTAAAACTTTTAGACATCTTAAATTTCCAATAAAAGATAAGAATAAGAGAATATAAAAGTAGATATCTTATATCTATTGGAAACAATAAATCAATCAAGTGAAGAAGCAATAAAACATATTTCTTGGAATGAAAGGGTTTAGAATAAGAATAAAAGATATAAAAAGATTTAACAAAGAGATTAAAAAATTAAATTGATTTTTGTGATCTTTGGTGATTTGGAGGCTGCCAGGTGGATGCAGCAACCTGGTGGATGCTGGGGGTCACAAGTGATGGGGCTGGCTGGAGAGAGAGAAGAGGGAGAAGAGAAGGAAAATAGAGGAAGATGCAAGAGAAAAGAAGGGAGGATGGAGGCTGCAAGCTGACTTGCATCCCTAAACTGTTTGTCAATATTTTTACTCTTTCCCCCCTAATGTGGTTGCACTCCTAGGATTACAACCACAGGAATTGAGTCCCAGAGCTGAATGCCTTTGATCAAGGGTAATTTAAGTGAGCTTCTCTAGTCCCTTGGCGTCCTCATTGAACCATGTTGCCTGATGTGACAGTCAAGAAGGAGAGAGAGAAAGAGGGAGAAGAGAAGGAGAATAGAGGAAGATGCAAGAGAAAGAGGGAGGATGGAGGCTGCAAGCTTACTTGTAGCCCTAAACCGCTTGTCAGTATTTTTACTCTTTTCCCCCCTTAGTGTGGTTGCACTCCTAGGATTACAACCAAATCAATTGAGTTCCAAAGCTAAATGCCCTTGATCAAGGGTAATTTTTGAGCATCTCTAGTTCC
This sequence comes from Agave tequilana, assembly GCA_038442645.1. Lineage (NCBI taxonomy): Eukaryota > Viridiplantae > Streptophyta > Magnoliopsida > Asparagales > Asparagaceae > Agave > Agave tequilana. The sequence goes on along the minus strand of JAVJIF010010919.1, from coordinate 5,526 downwards.
TAGGCGTCCTTATAGAACCATGTTGCCCGGTGTGACAATCGAGTGCACCCGTTGCGCGTTACTACCCTGGTATCATTGGTATGAGGAGTTTTGATAAGTTCTTCTAGTGCCTAAGGCTACCACCTCCTTGAACCATGTTGCCAGGTGTGAGGACCAAGTGCAATTTTTATGCATTTGCAGGCCAGGTGCTATGCCTTCAAATAGTTTGGCATGAGTAGTTTGGATAAAGGCAAGTCTCCTTTCACTTGTGATGGGCATAGGGGTGTTAAACAAGTGGATACTGTAATATCCATATCTGGCTCAGTGTATGTGGATTGGTACGTGAATGTGCTCCGAGTGAAGTGATCCACATTCTTATAATTATCCTCTGCCAAACTACACGAGAATATAACAAAATCTATACTATTTACCATCCAAGGATCCATTTAGTTGACCATCTGGTATCCAAATATCATATAAACCTCAACTTCCTGCCACAAGTAGTAGTAACTTGTAAATAACTTCCAATATAATTCAGGTTAGGTTCAACTGGGGACCTGGGCTTAAAACCTTAATCCATGCTATATAATTTAACACATACAAACATATTATTTAAACATTATAGGATATTAAGCGAATCTATATTACAATAATTGGATTGACTTTGATTATACATGGATTGGACTCTGAATATCTGAAATTATTTTGGCGGATAATTTTCTGCATCGAAATCAACCTAAGGGCGTGTTTGGTTGCAAGGAAGTGGGCGGAAGTAAGGAAATATGGAAGTATAATTGCTCACTTCCCTATCTATCCAAACGCCTGAAAAGAAAAATAAGAAAACACTTTTTCCTTTTCTCTACAACCATTTCCTCACTTTCATAGTGCTACAGTTAATTTTGTGCTCATATAAATCTCATTTGTAATAAGTTGTAACACAAAACAGTTAAATTTTTGATCATGTAAATCTCACTTGCATTTTAATTACAGTCTATTTTTTATTTTAGCTTAATTAATTTTTATTTTAATATTATTTTGCGGTCAAGTTTGTGTTTGTGGTCATTTTTCTACTTCCACTTCACATTACCATCCAAAACCGGAAAAGACATAACATTTTTCAAACCACACCTCCTAATAATATCCAAACACCGGAAAACTTACTAACTAATTCCAGGTTCCAAAGGGAACTATTACCACTTCCTCACTTCCTCACTTCCTCACTTCCACCCTTAACCAAACAGGCCCTAAGTGGATGCAGATGCAAGACATTAACCATATTCGATTATTTGAGGTACCCATTTACTCCTTTGGTAGACCCAAATCAGGTATCTAGTTACTTTGATTTATGAACCCCTGTTGTTTGTGCATGCTGCCAATGTCCATGGTAATCTTCCTTGCAGAATGATCACCTAGGTGTTTTTAAATGACTGAAATAAACAATTTCAAGGATTCAATTTAGCCTTTTTCCAATGTCACATACTGGTGTTGTTAAAATGGAAGTTAAATGAGGAACTTTTAGCCAGAGGGTGCAAGCCCATATAATGCTTACTATATGAGTTAAATATTTGAATAAAAGAGGTTGTGTGAGCACAAATCATGTGGATTACAGAATTCTCAACCTAATATAAGTGAAGGGGCAAACTTTGTGTATGTGGGGATTGAAGTTTCAGGCAGTTTCATGGTTGACGCGCCTTAGTAATGCCTTTGTAACTGAAGTTCATTTAGCAGCAGTTTGGAAGGATGATTATCGATGTAAAGATAGGAAAGAGGTGGGCTTTGTGGGAATGTGGGTGATATGTTGTTTGTAACATTTTGGATTATATAATCATCTCATCTAGTTTAAGGTATTGTAGCTGTGATAGAAAAAGCTTTAATGTTGCATTGTCTAAAGTTGATGCATATAACTCTAGTAAAGCAGAGTGAAAGTCAATATATGCTAGTGGATGTGATGATGCATATAATTCTAGTAAAGCAGAGAAAAAAATTAATATATGCTAGTTTTATGATATGATCGTTGGTATAGACTGGATGTCTTACCTTTATTCTTTATATTGTGGTTTGGTTCTGAATACCAAAACTTAGAATTTCTTCGAGGACTCAACATGATGTTCTATGTGATGCAGAACCCACAGCTAGGGCTAAATTTGAGCTTTGATATAACTAGCATGTTTGCAGGTGAATTTACGTGTGTCATTCTAGCTTGTCAGTCCATAATGCTTTACAGGTTGGTGTTATTTGGTTGCGGATGTCCAACTCCAACTATTAGAGAATAGACTATTGGCAATATTTCACATCATGATCATCTTGCTCTTGGTCACACAAGAACCCATCTATATGATCAGATCCTCAACTTAAAAAAGGTGCATAGCATGTTGGACACCTCCTCAACTACTACTAAAAGTCTTTAAGAAACATAACAAATTATAAGGTGCCGGGTTCTTGTTTCTTTCTAAATATGATTAGCTGTAATATTCCTTGGAAGCCATTGGTTGGGGAGACTACAGTGGAAGTAGAGAGATTGACATGGAGATGAAATAATAGAGAGTAGAGTATTAAACAAGTATATACCCCCTCCCCCCCGACCCCCAAAACCACCACAACACACACAAACTGGTACAGCCGCTGTCTTCTTTGGCCAAATTTACTGCAATTGCACCCTTAGTCATTCATTATCATTATTATTATCCAAGCCTTTTCCACAGGAAAGGTTGGCTGCAGTTTGATATTTGTTGATGCAATGTAACATCCCATCTTAGGGAGTTTGTAAGAGTTATGACCTTGCCCTTAATATTTGGCTTCATGCGTCTTATGTCAAATGAGTATATTTCTATGAGCAGCACCAATTCATTCCAAAAATGACTCCTTTTTTTTGTTTGGGTGGGTTTGGGTGGGGGTTAATGTTCCACCTTTTTTGGTTCATTCTCTGGTTGGTCATAATTTGACTTGTTTGATGTCTTCATTATTTTCTTCCATGTATCAATAGCTAATTATCTATCATGTATCTTGATTCGTCTGTAGAATATTCAGAAGTCAGATTTTTTCTACAGCCTGATTAACTGTTGATATCAACACAATCTCACTGTATATGCTTCAGAGCAGAAATAACCATTAGGTGGATGCTTAGATTTTATAAATGCGCTTTATTTGAACTTTTCATCATCTGGCATCATAGAATGTTCATCTCATTGGCTTCACTTGGTTCAATTATTTATGTGAAGCTATGAAAAACGTTCACAAGAGTCTTTGCTGTGTATAATGTTGGCAATGCTAGTAAGTTGCACCTCTTATGATATAGTTCCTATTTGTGACTTCTATATGCCACTTGTTTTGTAATTGACATGTGAATCTGACATTCACAAACTTATGAACTATCAGAGCACAAGCATTGTGATCCTGCAACTTGCCTGTGTTAATAGTAGTGCCCTCCTGTGTTGTGCATGCTGCTGTCTACATGTCTAAAAATGTATATTGGCTTGTGATTAATTGTGAGCATTCAGATTTGACAACTATAATGGACTTCTTTTATTATTTATCTTTTTCCAGGTGGTTTTCGAGCTGTACTAACCGATCAGAATAAGTTGGTTGTAGCTGTTGGCGGTGTTACGGCTGTCGCTGCTGGGATTTACACGACAAGGTTTATCCAGAGTTCTCAGATTTCCTTATACATTATATTTGATTTAAATTGTTTCATTTTTCATACTTAATTCATAGTTCTGAAATGTATAAATTGTTTCCCCTCTGATTTTTTGAAGTATTGTTGCTTAATATTTATTTTTATATGCCTAATATGATTTTAGTAGAAGTTCAGAGATAAAATCATTAAAGATTTCATGGTACTTGCTTGAACTGTGAGTACCAAAGCACCCCACCGCCACACCACCCCTCCCCCCTAACAACTACCCCCACCCCCAAAACACACCCATACGCCACCCCAAATGATTGGATAAGAAAATGTATGTAGCTTTCATTTATTTATTACATGATAGAACTTTAGGGAATGCGTTTGAAAATAATGTATTCGGGATGGATCCCACTGATCCAACGGACTACCCACTGTAACTTTTTAGCATTCACTTTGGCATCCAAACCCACTCAGAAACTAGGATCTAGTTGAGGATCCAAACCCAATAGTTTATAGGATTAGGGTTTCAGATTATCCAAATTTAATGTTGTTTTGTATGTCAATTTCCTCTAAGAATCAAATGGAAACAGACTATTTCTTTTCAAGTGTGTTTTGTTTTTTATCTTCATTTTATCTTCTAGTAATATTAGCCATGTTAAACAGACCAATTAATTGTATGTAAACCATGTTTAGGAGGAAAGAAATGATTTGACTAGAACCAAGGGAACTAAACTAGATAATGTTTATTGGGTTATTGGGTTTTGATTATAAGGATCTAGATCTTGATCCAATAGGCAATCAAGATTTACTGTTATGATCCATAAACTATCCAATAAGTTGTTGGATATGATTTCAAGGATAGAAGCATGAAAATTCGCATTGGATTTGAATTGGGTATCGGGTACTTGGGCTTCCACCGCGACATTTATCATGCAAGTATAACGAGGTTTGAATATACTAGATGTGTAATGATCTACAACAAGTGTATCCAGATCATATTTGTAAAATGATAGTTTAAAATTGCATATCTTGATGAAGCTTGGAGAAGTCATTTTGAACAAATATAGTAATTTATGTGGTAAAAAGAAATGTGAACTGGTATGTGGAGGACCAGCATTTTCAATTGCTGTCTAGGTAGAAGACAATGCGTGAGTTATGACATAAATCTACCAGAGGTTGAGAGCTTTGATACTAGTAATAACTAATTCCATTTATGTTAACATTAGTTAAACTGACCTCTGTTAGCTATTTAGTAGGCCTAAACGTCAAAATTTGAAGTCAAGGCCCTTTTTCAGTTTCAACCTGATATGAGGCTTGTGCACACTGACTAGCCTCATGAAGTAAAATTTATAGGTTTAAGGTTTTAGAGCCATTGCGTTTGTTACTTGAAGCAAGAAACATAGGATGAATAATCTATGTTTCATATGAAACCAAGGTGAAGCTAATTTGGCCCGCTTACCGGGTTATTAAGTCATGGTGTATGGAGTCAAATTACTTGAGCACAGCTAAGCATGGCCTAAGGTTATGAATAACCTTTAGTATTAGAGTTCTTTATACTCAGCTAGGGAGCTAGTTGCATGATCTGATGATAATCAATTGTTCATCACTCTTTCCTCCTGTTGTGATCCACTGACATGCATGACCACATGCTTGAAAGTAATTTGTTTATGATAAGTTGATAACATAAATGCTGTGTCACTCCCTTGTTTGATGTGACATTTCACTCTTTTTTAGAGGAGAAAAATATGGAAGTGATAACATATCTCTGCTTGAGTCTTAGCTTTCCACTATGAGGTTGCCAGATCTTGGGACTGAAGCTGTCGATTCTTATTTGAATCATTCATACTGATGTTGTGTCATGAAAGGTCATTCATTTTTGTTGCTTTATTGATTAATCAAGGCAAAAGGGACTTTTTCGCAGGAGC